>RJWJ010003326.1:0-87947 GCA_004363605.1 Indri indri
AAAAAAAAAAAAAAAAAAAAAAGGCCAGTTATGGTGCGCCACTTGTAATCCCACCTATTTGGGAGGTTGAGGCAGGAGGATCACATGAGCCCAGGAGTTGGAGCCTGCAGTGAGCTATGATCACACCACTGTACTTCAGTCTGGGTGACAGAGTGAGAACTTGTCTCAAAGAACTAAAACAACACACACACACACACCCCGACCAAAAAACAAACAAACAAAAAAGAGGAGTTGAAATTTCTGAGATATGTCTTTGCCCCTTTTGACCAAATGGGCTTTCCTTGTCAGCCCTCCCCAGATGGCACGACGGTCATGGCGTTGGTAAGCCAGTGTGAAGTCCAAGGGCTGTTAGCCGACATGCGCCAGCCCTCCCTCTGCTCCTGCTGCAGGTTGAGTGGCGGCAGCCAATATCTTAGCTTTGTTTATGCTGCTCTGGTCTCTCTCTCATTAACATCCTTTTTCTGACTAAAGATTTTTTGATTTGCAGCAAATGGTCTTCCAAAGAATAAACCAACTCCAGATTATTTTGATGGTTGAGGTAACACGCTGAATGTAAAAATGCAAGTTTTCCGGTAACTTCATGGGGGTAAGCTTCAGGTGAATGAATGAAGTTGCTCTCTAGATATGGTCCAACCCATGTGACAGGAGGCTAGAGAGTATCAGGAAGATAAAGACATCTACAGGATATTGATCTTAGGTGACAACGTCGTCAGAGGATACAGCTCATGGGAACTGAGGTATTTTGACTCATTCCATTTAGCACCCCCATTTCTTAGGAACAGACTGCCAGACTATACAAGGAAGTCTTATAGCTGCACAACTGTGAAACATAGCAACAACACTGATATGTCTCTACTAAGTTGATGAAGTGGCCTATATTTTAAAGCCATTTTAGAATTATAAAAAAATAAGGCCTATAGGGACATAAGGTCAGCCTATCAATGCACTGACAATGATCTCTGCTATTGTCTCCGGGTAACTATGTGACTTTGCCTCCTCTACTGGGGGATATAGTCTAAAGCCTCCATCAGTCGGATACTCTATGGTTTAATTTTCCTGTTTAATTCCTTCCAGTCATTCCACCGAACATCCTTTAATCCATCAGCTTTCAAATTTTTTTGGCTTTTCATTTTAACCAATTCTTAAGGGGCTCAAGTGTACACAGAACATATAGAGAGAACTAGTAACAATAATTACCTATGTAAGTTGTGTTCCTACAGAGTTAAAGTCTAATGCCCTAGGGAACTTTGATTTGGGGGAAAACTTCCTTTTTTTTTGGCAAGTCATCGTTTAGTTCATCACATATTTGTGAATGCCAGCTCTTACCAGATACTGTATTGGGGAGCATTATTTAATAAACAGGACATAATTCCTGCCCTTACAGTGTTCCCAGCAAAGGTGGGGATAAGGTGTTTCAACGTGACGTGGGGAGTTCCGTGTTGGAGGAGGGATCAGGGCTCGGAGTTGCTCAGCACCACCATGCGGGTGTTATTCGTGAGCTGCTTCTCAAAATAGCCACTGTGCGTTGGGCAGGTCGACAATGGAGACAGAAGACTGAGAAAAGAAATCTAATGGGCCTGAAATGACATGAGCCAAAGTGCTGACATAGCTGGTACCTAACAGGCCAGGGGAGAACCGGAAAGACAGATGAGGCTGTAGAAGTACGCGGGGGAACGTTCGGGGGGTTTGGACCCTATGCTGTAGATAACAGGGAACCATGGCAGGTTTTTAAGCAGGGACTTATTTTTTTAGATAGAATAATCAGACGGTTATATGAAAGATCCTGACTCTGAGGGAGAAAGACCAGAGGCAGGGAAATTATTGAGAAGGCTTTGCCAAAAGTTCAGGAGGGGCATGGATTCATGATGACTAAACAAGCTTAATGAGAAAATTCTCTTTCACATGCAAATATGTTGCAAGTACACTCAACATTTTCCCAAGAAATAGAAGAACTTCAGGACGGAAGAAGACCCTCCCACAGGAGGTCTCACATCAGGTCTCACCCGGAAGTTTTCCCTCACATCACTCTGCATCCACAAGGCCAGACACTGCCAAATTTTGGATGTGATTTTGGAAACAGCGAAAGTTCTTCTTTGCCCCACTCCCAGCTCTGCTCACTGATACTTGAAAACTCTTTAGTGCAAGGATTAAAAATAAAATACTCAGAGGATCCCTAACTTTTCTCTCATACTTACTAGGTTTTGGATGCTAATGAACCTGAACAAGGTAATAGATTGAATAATCTAATGTCAGATCCTGTGCTGGTTATTTTCAGTTTGCCCTTCCAGATGGATTCTCTGTCCTTCCAGGGCTATGCCGTGTTGCAGGAGGCTGACCACTGCAGGCTGCACCACTGGACTCCTTTGCCGAAGCCTCTGCTGGATTCTCACAAGGGCTCATTTACCCTGGCTCCTTTGGTGCAGGGGTGGGAACAGCTCCATGCTGGTGATAGTCCTTGGAATGCCCTCCTGTCCCTCACTGGTTCCCTTTACTACCCACATTTTCTAAGTAGTTTCATTTAATTCTCCTCAGTTAACTCTTTTGAGAGTTTCCTGCCATTCCCTTGCTCATAGGGATCCTTTCCTGCATTTACATCATAGTTAGAGTAAGCTACTGAGTCCCTGAGCATGAGGGTAGCTACGGAGAAAGGAAGAGATAAAGAAAGAGGATTCTGGGGTCACAGAAGACCCTCCTGCCTATCCTAGGGCTACCTGATTGCCCATATGCTCTGGCTTCTCCTTTGCCTCATGCTTATGCTGTCTAGGGAAAACCTGGCCTCACAGATCTGGTTTGAATTTATGTTAAAAAAAAATTTCAAATTGATTTGCAAGCTCCAATCTGTAATTCATAACCACTCCATCAATAAGTATTTCTTGTCTAAGCATGTTAACGTTGTAGACTCATCACATGGAGGAATCAAGAAACATGCAGATGTCATCTTATTAATAAGTTGGGTGCTTAACAGAGTCTTCAAGGGTTAAGAAACAGCCACACGCTGTGCCTCAGGTACAGTAGGTTTACCAAAGTTTTTCTTTTGTGTTTAAACAATAAAGTAGTTGGTGGTCTGCTGGCTACAGTCTGTTACACATTCCTTGGTTTTATTAGGATAACCATAAGCCTCAAAGACCCACCCTGATGTCAGTAGCAGGTTTTATAGAATGCTCACAAGTTTCTTCTTGTTGTATTCAAGGGTATATACTGTGCGAGGCATAATAGGTAACAGGTTGGAAGACCAGCGGAGGGCGGACAAAAATCCCAATTCCTGATGTGAATATTTAATAACTCCTCATTACAGGAAAAGGTTGACTACCAGATGTCTGTTACTGCAGTTCCAGAGCCCACTAAACCTCGGAGTTACTCCAGGAGCACAGTGTGTTTGGGCAGTTACCTCTACCATTCAAACAACCTGGAGGTCAGGACATGCCCAGTTGATTTAGGAACACTGGGGAGAAGCATTTGCTGGAAATATCTCAGCTGTTATTCAGCAGCCAAGTGGTTAATTACTTCTGATACAATGATTTCCTAAGAGGACAGTGCGCAGTGGGTTTAAAAATAAAAATTTAAAGCATACTCAGAAACATTGTAACAAATGTGAACTTCATGTTGGCATGAGTATTACTCATACACCAGCTCAGGATAGGGGGCCCGGAGATTGTCACCTAAGCTTGAACTATAGTTAATCGGCATGACAGTGACCCAGCTTTGCACTCCTGAGCTGAAAAACACTCTCCCAATTTGTCAGGTTCTAGATGCTGTCATCTGTCCAGCTGTGTTTTGGCCTCGGCTGGTGTGGGAATCACATTGTTTTGCATTTCCATGGCACATGAAGTTTCATGACCAAATGCTCATGTGGTGGTATCATGCCTCAGCTCCCTGGGGGACAGGGGAGGAAAGGGTCTGTTGCTGGCCAGCCTTCTACCATCTGCTCCTGTCTTTTCCAGCATGCTCCATGGCCCCAAACTGATGACAGGAGAGCCAGGCTGCAGAGATGTGCTGGTTTCAATATCCCAGGTACTATATAGAGGAAGCTAAAATTTCAAGAAAAAGGCTCTTTATAAAACACTTTTATGCAATATTTTAATATATAGGATGAGTCTATTGAATTGGCCTTGAGAATCCAAATCCAAGAACTTATGGATAACAAATGATTTGAAATATTTTTGTTATTTTCTTTTTAAAAAGAATTTTCTGTAATGGACATAGCTTTATGTTACCATAGCCTGCTTAAAACCCTGGTTTTCCAATTCTTTTAAAATAAAACACAAAAAACATGAATAAGATCCATAAGGCAGCACTCACTCTGGCCCTTGCCTTTATCTGAATGTCCTCCTTTCCCCAGCCATAACCACTCTGGGCTACTCTCAATTTCTTGAAGTCACCATGCCTCAGCGTCTTTGAACATGTTATTCTTTCCACCTGGAATACTTTCCTCTTTCTTTTCTCTTCCCCTCTGCCTTCGGATTTTAGCTTTAAAATTATTACTTCAGGGAAGCCTCCCAGACCCAACCCTACATCAAATCCCTATTGACCTCCTAGCTGCCTAGATGTCTCTGTAGGGCCTATCCTTTTTGGAAGCAATTAATTATTCGTGTAATTACTTACTCAATGTCTTATTCCCTTTTAGACTGTAAACATCAGGAGGTAATGGATGCTATATTCTCGATGCCTAGCAAAGTGCCTGGCATATAGACTAATATGTAATTGTTGAATTAATTATTTAGAGTATGTATGCTTATTACAAAACAAATTACAGAAAGTGCAGAAAAATACAAAGAAGAAAGTTAAAATAATCTCTAACCTTATTTTCCAGGGATAACAACTATTAATTAACATTTTGGTATATATCCTTATAGTCTTTTTAAAGAACAAACGTATGTGGTGTATAAATAAATATTAGCTATTGAAAGTCAGATCCTTCGGTCATTTGGAAAAGTTTTCTTAAAATGCATCAGGCTCCTGGAGTTCAATACTGATGTCAATGGGGGAGAGCTTTGAGCAAAAATATCACCATTTGCCATCTCTAAGGCTGGTCAGGCATGGGAGACGTGGATTGAAATACAGCTCCCTAGAGAAAATGTGAGGCTTTTCCTACCATATTCCATTGTCACTCTAACAGCATTTATTTAAACCCTTTTGTAAAGTAAAAATTTCTTAAATATTTGAAAATACGTCCCTTCAATATTTGTTTGATTTTTGTTGCTGCTGTTGTTACTCTTTCCTCTAATTCATATTATTGGGGAATTTTTTTTTTTTTTTTTTTAGAATTGTAGTGCCAGATTGCCAATTCCTAGTTCCTAGACAGGGGGAAGTGGCTGGAAATGGACTGGGAACAATTTGATAATCCTCATTCCCAATGGTATGATTTTGGTATGATTTTCTTGCACCAAGTGCCTGACACAGTTTATCCCATAGAACCTATTTCTATCAAGAGGCCAAGTCCACAGAATAGGTACTGTTAGTATTCCCATTTTATAGGTGAGGAGACGCAGCTTAGAGATGTCATGGAACTTGCCCATGGCCACACAGCTAGGGTCCAAAGCCCAGGCTCTGAATCACTATACCATGCAGTCCAAAGTGGCTCCCTCTATGTTCCTCCAAATAGATCAGGAAGATGAGTGGACTTCAAAGAGCCTCAAAAACTCATTGTGATATTGTAAAATATATATTTGGTCTTCATCCCCATTTCCTGACATATGATTAATAAAATCCTTAGAATCTCCAAAGCGATGTCTTTTGTATGCTAATGAGTTGACTGATGGCTGGAAGTCCCCAGGGTAGCATCAGGATGGGGGCTGGTCATGGAAAAGTCCACGGCAAGATCAGACGGTTAAAACTTTCAGCCCACAACTTCTCGGGAGGGGAGAAGGGCTGAAAGTTAAGCTGATTACCAATGGCTAATGATTCAGTCAATTATGCCTATGTAATGAAGCTTTGATAAAAACCCAAAAGGACTGGGTTTAGGGGACTTCCAGATAGCTGAACAAGTGGAGGTTCCTGGAGGGTAGAGTGTCCAGAGAGGGTATGGAAATTCTGTGCTACTTCCTACACAACCTCACCCTATACATCTCTTCATCTGTATCCTTTGTAATATCCTTTATAGTAAGCCAGTAAATGTAACTAAATGATTCCTGAGTTCTGTGAACCACTCTAACAAATTAATTAAACTGGAGGAGGGGGTCATAGGAACCCTGACTTATAGCTGATCAGTTATAGGTTCCAGAGGTCCAGACTTGCAGCTGGCATCTGAAGTGGATGGCAGTCTTGTGAAACTGAGCTCTCAACCTGTGAGATCTGACACTACCTGCAGGTAGATAGTGTCAGAATTAAATTGAATTAGAGTTGCAGAATTACTTGCTTGCTTGGTGTGGGGGGTAAAAAATCCACACATTTAGTCACAGAAGTGTTTTGTGTTGTGAGACTATAGTAAAAAAAAAAACTGAGTTTGTTTTTCCTCTGTACCCTCAGATTTGGTGTCAGAAGTGGGACTTGCTAGCCCAACCCTGGCTCACAGAAACATGTGCTTTGGGAAGAAAAGGGTCAAAAGGGCAGGGAGTGAGAAACCTCTGATTCCTGAGTGGTGATGTGGTCACTCGTGGTATGGAACAGCAGCTCTGCTACACTCAGTTACTAAATCAAAAGAATTTAGAGATGAACTCAATTCCTGGGGAATTGGTATACTGGATGCATAAGGAAATGCAAACTAATAACATAAAAGCAAAATATATCATCCTGTGGTTACTGTTATCTGTAATAGCTAAACTGAAATTAAAAGAAAGTGCTGGGTCAAACCTTGATACTATACCCAACTCAGGTTTCATGATTCTGAACTTCAACCATTAGCCTCAGAGCCACCTTCCAAGAAAAAATTATGCCAGGACTACAGAAAGTACCTCCAAGACCAGTGGTTACCAAGGAGATAGTCAATGTGGGGGAAGGGCAAAACAAAGACGCTACTGAAACCACAGGGTATAGTGTGAAGTACTCGTTTAATTTTGTAGATCAGTGTCATCAGCTTCCTGAAGAACCTTTACTAAAATGGATTGTGAGAGTAGCTAATTTAGGGGCAGTGTCTTGGTTTTAAGCTGCAGAGTAGAAGAGCACATTTGGGTTGATGCAATGTCCGCAGCTGGCCATGAAACAATCACGGATGGCTATCTGTGATTCAGACTCACAGGAGACTATTCCCAAGGGAACAGCCAGCCTGGTGGACTGGATAAAAGCCACTGGAAGGTCTGTTTACCCTGAGACTGCCTGGCTCTACCTATAAATGCCAAGTGGAACACTCCAGATAAAGCAGCTGATATGCTGGGTCAGTAAGCCCTGCGGGACTGGCTTTATGATGACTGGGATATTCACATGCTGAATGTGCCTGTTACTCAGGTTATGGTCAATGCTGTTATAAAGGGTCCTCTTTAATGTGGACCCCCATATAACCTTACTGCTGCAAAACCAAAAGACAGTTCCGAAAGCCTTATCCAAATTGCTGTCTCAGCTTTCTCCCATGGGTCTTACAGATGCTAATATAAATATTAGGTTAATTAACAAGAGTATGGGAAAAGGTGGAGGGGAGAGTCAAAGGATTCCCCCCAGGAAGGTGGAACTTTTAAAATGGTTATTAAGAAAATAAGATAAGTGAAGAAAGTATTGATAAAGATGAAACTAAGAGGAAAAAGAAGGGGGAAAGTCGTAGGACTCATCCCAGCAGGTTGGAAATCTTTAGGTGGTTATTAAGAAATGGTATGAATAAAGTGGAAATTGATTGGGTTAAAACAAAGGTCTTAATACAACACTATCAAAGGTTGGATAGGCCGAAGGGAGCCCCGGCTGGTCCTGAAACATTAAAGGGCTCCAAACAAGTTAGCTAGTTTGGAAAAATCTAAAAAATCAGAAGGCAAAGATTACAAATATGATCTGAAATTGGCTGAAGCAATAGTCAAGCAGATTAATCGAGATAAAGATTGACAAAAGGGCAAGGGCCCCTTTGCTCAACCCCCTGCTGGGGACTCAGATTGGCCTTTTGCACCAGAGTGGGTAAAATGATCAGGGAGTGGAGAAATTTCCAGGACTCCTTGGCACAGAAGCCCAATGCACTGTGATTCCAAAACCTGTTGACAAACTCCTAATGGAAGCTATAGCTATAAAAGTCAGGGCTGATGGAATTAAGATGTTAAATTTAGTCTGAAGCTGCCTCCTTACATATTTTAAGTCTGGTCTAAAGGGTTCTCCATAGATAGTGAACCGTAAACTGGATGTGTAAACAGACTGTAACCTACCCTTGTAACAAGTAGCTAAGTCTCAACCAATCACAGGCAGCCAAGTGTTCCAGCAGTGTTCAGTTAAGGGAAATGCCAACCTGTCACCCATCTAGCTGTTTCTGTACCTCTGTTCCATCTTCTGTAGGTCAGTTTCCTTTTTCTGTCCATAAATCTTACCTGACCACGTGGCAGCCCAGGAGTCACTGTGAACCTATGCTGCCCAATTCACAAATCATGCTTTGCTCAGTTGAACTCTGTTAAATCTAATTTGTCTAAACTTTTTCCTTTATCAAAGCAAAAGTTTATAAGAGAGTTGGTATATTTAAATACACTTCATGTGAAGTGGTTGTGTCTCTTTTTATCAGATTGTACTTTGGAGATGGACATTGTATCTGACTGGGAAATGTTTTCGGTACCTAGTATTATAAAAACAGAAGGCATATAAATCTACCTTTCAAGCACTATTAATTGGATGTGCTAAATGGAACCAGTAAGATTACCTGAGCCTACACAATGTAGAATAGAGACTGGAGTGCTGGTAGGAACAAATTCTTTGTCTGAGAGCCCCATGTGGAACTTACACTGGGGCTTCTGGTTCAAAAGTGATCACCTCCCAGCGACAACTACTGAGACTTTGGACTAGAGAATTTGCACTTGAGGGGTATTTACTACCTTGCTGTGGGACATTAATTGAAGCTACCCTTATGACTGAAGGGCATAAAATATCTTGAAACCTGAGCTACCCATGACGTCTTGGGTGTCAGAGAAACACTCTAACAGGGACAGCAGTGCCCAGAGGGTTCCATAATGAAATGGAAATGGTTTGTAAGGATCACGCTACCTGGGGAATGCAAGGAGGAGACACTCACAAGCAGGAAGCCTCCTTTTCCCTAGAACTGACTCTGGAACTGTGTGAGGAGCTGTTGGATTCTATCAACACTTGGACAGCCCTAATAAACTGCTCTCAGACGACTGATGAGTTGCTTGGTTTGTGGGTGGCAGTTCCAAGGTGAACAGCCAGCATACTATTGGGAAGGATGCCACTCTGATTGCAGAAGGTAAAAACAAATTAGCATGGTGGGCTGAGTTGCATGCTGTTTTCCTAGCAGTGGTGGAAGAATTGATCAGTGGTAGAAGCCCCTGTGTTTGAGTTTTTTACTGACCCACTGGCAGTGACCCTGACCATGAAGGAGGATAATGGAAACCCAGCCCATTAAAGGGATGCTTGTATGGGGCAAGGCCCTGTGAAAATTATTATGGAAATTTGAGGGGTGCATTAAACTAGGACATGTCGGTGTCCCTCAGAAGAACCCCCTTCCAGATTCAGAAGGTGCCTGGAATTGACAAGCAGATAGATATTCCCGTGTGCTCCCTTGAGGTGGCCATCTGGGTCCACGAAATGAGTGGATCTGGAGGTCCTGCCGCAGTGCACAGATGCTAAATCTAGACATGCTCCTCTTGCATATCTGAGGCACAAAATGCCAATGAAAACTATTCTGTTTGTCAGCAAAAGAGACAGAAACTGCTGATGGCTGCATGGCAGTTTCCCTGCTGGGAGGGCCCTGAACATGCTGCTAAGTGGGACTGACACTGGTGGCTATGCGGGGCTACACATGGGTCTTGCCGGGAATAGACACTGACTCCGAGCTGGGCTTTGCTAGCCAGGTGGAAGATGCAAATGCTCAGAGTGCTATAAAAAAACCAGAACAGATGATATTGCACGGATTTGAACGGATGGCCTTCATTTCTTTAGGCAAAGGAACACACTGTACAGCCCACAATGTCCGGTGATAGGCAGAGAAATATCCTCCTCAAAGTAATGGCTTGATAGAAAAGTGGAGGGGGAAATTAAAACACTGGTTGTCTAAGACAGGTGGAGATAAAAGCACGACGGGCTGGCTTACGCACCTTCACGAGTGTGTGCTCACACTCAACATGAGTAGGGTTAAAGCAGAGTCCTCAGTAGATTTTCCTGTTTTTCTGGGTAGATCTGGGGAAGAGGGGTGAGGGAGGATGCTGGTAGGACTGTGCAATTCTTGCCAAGGGAGCAGTATGTTGGTGTGATGACTATACTTTTTTTCTTCCCCAAATCACCTCAATTTTTCCTCTACCTAATGCAGTAATTGCAGGACCAGGGGTGCAATAACAGTGCTCGAAGCAGAGATGATTCCTAAGCAAGAAACTGTAACTGTGTTTTTAAAGCTTATGTCAGAATTCCTAAGGGTGTGATGGGGGTGCGTTGTGCCTTCACCCCATCTGGCAAAATTGGGGTTAACAGTGAATGCAGCTATCTCGCCTGGTGGTAAAAATAGCCCCCTAGTTCTGCACCTGTGTAACCTTACACTATCTGAATGGGAGTGGACTGAGGGGGAGGCGCTTGCTGGATTAGTATTGTGCCTGTAGTCTAGACAAGCACAGTCTTCCTTCCAAAAGTAGAAAAGTTTGGGTGTAAATGGAGAGAAAGAGGAATAGTAGCTGAGGGTAAATAAAGACAGAAAGAAAGAATAAATGGGTTATGTAATAAGAGAAATCTAATATTGCATTAATATCTCAAGAAAGCCTGAGAGCAAAAGATGACATTGTCTCTTAGCTCAATTATACCAGATGCCCAAAAGGATGAAGCTATATTTGCTGAAACTGCTTTTGCTTTTAGAACCTGACAAGATTGAGTGGAAGCCTGCACATCTGAGTGGCCTCACCCTGGGAGACATATTCATACAATATAATGGACTGGACCAATTATTAAGGAGCGAATGGGAGTCTAGTGATGCATCTTTCGAGTTGTATATCCTTTTGGTATAAGGGATCCATACTCGAAGACTGGAGGTGGACTGTGACATTGTGAAATATATATTTGGTCTTTGTTTCCTGGCAAATAATTCCTAAAATCCTTGGATTCTCCAAAGCGGTATCTTTTTCTATGCTGATGAGTTAACTGATGGCTGGCAACCACTATGTAGCTTTAGGATGGGGGCTGGTCATACGAATACCAAGGCAGGACTGGAGGGTTGTGATGTTCAGCCCCACCCCCCAACCTCTAGGGAGGAGAGAGGAGCTTAAGGTTAAGTTGGTGACAAATAGCCAATGATTTAATCAATTATGCCTATATCATGACGCTTTCAGAAAAACACAAAGGGACTAGATTTGGGCAAGGGGTGGGGGGTGGGCATCCAGGAAGGGGAACAAGAACACATCCACATACTGGAGACCCACATCCCACCTCCAGGGAGATGGAAGCTCCTGCATTAGGGACCCATGTAGACCTCACCCCATATATCTCTTTATCTGATTATTTATTTGTATAATTTTAAATACCTTTAAAATAAACTGGTAAACATAAGTGTTTCCCTGTGTTCTATGAGCCATCCTAGCAAATTAATCGAACCCTAGGAGGGAGTTGTGGGAATCCCAATTGACAGCAGATGAGTCAGAAGCACAGATAAAACACCCTTGGGCTTGTGAATGCTATCCAAAGAGGAGGGGATGCAGTTGGCAGTCTTAGGAACTGAGCCCTCGACCTGTGGGATCTGACACCATCTTCAGGTAGATAGTAACAGAATTGAGTTGAATTAGAGGATACCCAGCTGGTGTCTGCTACTGGATGATTGCTTGCTTGGTGTGTGCAGAAACCCCCCCAAAACACCTAGTGTCAGAATTGTTATGTGACTGTTGTGAGACTGTTGTATGTAAATTTTGTATGTCTATACAGAAGTATTTTGGGGGAAGAGAAGATCTCCACAATTAAAGAGATGAGTTTGGAATAAGAAAAATAAAGATTCATCTGGATTATCAATTATACTAATACTTGTTGATTTGTTACCAAGGACTGTTCTAAGCACTTCATGTACTGAATCCTTTAACTGTTTGCAATAACCCTGTGAGGTAGATACTATTATCCCCATTTTATGGTTGAAGAAATGCAGGCAGAGAGAGGTTGTTACTTGCCTAAGGTCACACAGCTAGCCGTCCAGTGTTGGAGGGATTTCATCCAGGTAATCTGCTCCAGAGCCTGCACTCGAATGTAACCACGATAAACTAATGCCCCCTTTGCAAACATACCAATGCTCATGTGCATTTTCCTGCCCCAGAACTTGGAATCTGTCCCCTTGTTAATGTATATAATTGATGTAGTAGTTTTCCCTTCCTCTAGAAAAGGAAGAGCTATTATTAAAGTAAATTGATGGTGGATCTTACAATAGAGAACGTCCTGGAGTAGAAGAAATAAGCAACTCTCCTCCCCAGGATTAATCATATTAGTCAAGTCATTCACTCTGTTGTAACTATTTTAACAAGATTGTAGTCTCTCTATATAAGATTTGGACAATCCAATTTTTAACGGAGGCAGGGGCTGAATTAGCAGGGGCCTCTTAGTGGCAACAGGGACTGGGAAGTGACTAGAAGTGAGAAGGAATCCCGCTGGAAACCACTGTATGCATGGTGGGCGGTCAGAGTTTGCAGGCACCTTCTCTAAGGGGTGCGTTTGTGAATATACACTTCTGTCTTCAAGCAGACTGAAATACATTTGATTTGTGTATATATTGATTAAGATGCATGTGATTTAAATGATCTGACACTTTCTCTACACCTTTTGAGAAAATGAGACACGACCTAAGTTGTTCCCAGATGGCCTTAGGTATTACTGCATAAACACGTTTTGCAGTGTTTCCCTTTACAGATGGAAAAATAGAGGTGAGGGAGTTGGGCTACTTGTTCAGGGGATCCTGGAGGATTTAATACAAAGCTAAGAAGAGAGTTATGACTTTATTCTCCCTGCTGAGGAGTTAGCATTTTCCTGATTAAGTGACATTGAGACCAAAAACTGCAATAACAGAGTCTCAAAGATGGGAATTGAATCTACCCCAGGGTCCAGATGAGGTGAAAGACAAAACAGGAAGAGTACGCACTTGAAGCATGAGGCTTTGGCCGGCACCCACACAGACTCCAAGGTTTGAGCTGAGTGGGTGTGGGAGAAAGGCCTGGAAAATGTGCCCTGGGCTGGCTTTGGAGAGAGGAAGATCCCGTACCTTTTTTTCTTTGAATGTTAAAATCCTGGCAGACTCCTCCTTTCAGCCCCATTAAAATTCAGGAAGCAAAAAAGGAAAAAAAATAAAATAGTTTTAAAAAGGAATAAAAAGACAACAAACACACCCACTCTTGCAAAAATAAAATCCCACCCTAAAAAGCCTTTATGAAAATGTTTTTGAGCTTTAAAAAACAGAAGGAGGTTGGAATGCTGACAGGGCCCAGGCCATGGAATTACTCTTAAATGTGGCATTCTGGACTGGCTTCCATGCAAATGTACGTTAACCTTCCTTGATCCTTGGAGAGAAACACATCTGTGCTCTCCCCGGAAGAAGGAATAGAACCCATTTCTATCGATGGGCTAACCCCCACTGTGTGTTGATGTGGTTAGATGGGGTGCTGGGGACAATTTGTTCTACCTTGATGCCTCCAAATAAGAGCCTCTTGCTCTGGAAAAGTTTCCTTTCCAACCTACCCTCCAATGCAATCAACAGTCCCTGCCAAATCCTTCCTTCAGTCTCAGATTTCAGTTATATAAACTGTTCTAATCAAACAGACTCCTTCCAATTCAGGACAGGGTAAAACAACCATTTACACAAATAGCTAGCGGCTTATGTAACCAGAGCTCAGTACACAAATGATGAGAAATCTGCTCATTCAGGTGCCTCAGGTGAATGATGGCAGGCAGATTCCATAGCTCTGGTCTCATTGACTAAGGCAGACTTTTGTTCAGGCAGCTAAAAGCCTTCTTGACTTTTTTACCTTGCGAGGCTGGCCCTTCCTGCTGTCTGTCTCCAGGTTCAAGAGCCCCATGGTACAGCGCACTTCACAGCCTGCCCACGACCTCAGTGAATCTTGAGCACTGTGGTATATTCCAATGCTACTTAATACTTCTCTAAAGAAGATTTTAGACAAGCATGGTGGCTCATGCCTGTAATCCTAGCACTTTGGGAGGCCGAGGCAAGAGGATTGCTTGAGGCCAAAAGTTTGAGACCGGCCTGACCAGCATGGCAAGACTTCGTCTCTACAAAAAATAGAAAAATTAACTGGGTGTGGTGGTACACACCTGCAGGCCCAGCTACTCGGGAGGCTGAGGTTGCAGTGAGCTATGAAGATGCCACTGCACTCTAGCCCTGGCAACAGAGTAAGACCCTGTCTCAAAAATAAAATAAATAAAATAAGATAAAATAAAGAAAGTTTTAGTGGCGGCTTAGCATTCCTATTGTATTATAGTTAACCCAGCCCCTATTTTGGAGTATTTAGATTATTCCCATTGCGGGGGTAGGGGGGGGTTATTATAAATTATTCTATGGGGAACATTTTCTTACATAAATATTTATGCTACTGTTCCCATCACATAAATTCCTAGCAATGGAGTTTCTGGGTCAAGGATATGCCTATTTTGATGGCTATTTGTTATGTATTGCTACCTTGCTTTCCAGAAAGGTGAAACGAATTTATACTCCCACCAGCTATTCTCTAATATTCTAATCAAAGTCATTTTATAATTTTTAAAAAATTAATGAGGAAAGAAAAATCTTTCTCAAACTGTTTTCCTTAGGAAAATAAAATGCATATAGAAAAGGTTTGATGATCCATCGTCTATTCTCTCATTTGTTACTAGGAAACAAATCTTGGGAGGGCTAAAACATAACTGTGAGCTGCTACTAGACTGATGTGATGGACTCACCTTCTGTCCAACATTATTAAATATAAGTCCTCAAGGTGTTTTTCCTTTTTCTGTTTCCCCATGCCCTGCAGACTCCAGCTACAGCTTCTGATCACCAGTCCTCCAAGGGCACAATTGGAAGAGGTGGCATCTAACGACACAGCAGAAGGGAGCTTGCTAGATGAGGAGAAAAGGGGCTCAGGTTCGGTGCTGTCAGCAAAAGCTCCTATAAACAGAGTGCAACACATTAAGCCCTTGCTGTTAATATGCTGTCTAGACTTAAAAAACTGCTTTTCTCTCTGTCTTCTAAGCTTCAACTTTGACCTTGTTTCTTTCCTTGTATCTGTACAGATGACTGGTTTCAAGCATTTCTTCTCTCCTGGAAGTTCAATAGCCAAATTACTTGTCACCCAAGCCACTGTAACCATCCATTGTACACATGATCCTAGCCTCTTCTCCACTATGTAACAAATGAAAAACTTGACAACATTTGAGCCATGAGGCAGAAAATGCAAGAGTTCTCCTTCCTCTGGGACAAGGTAAATTGATATCCTCTGCAAAAACTGGATTAGACAATCTCTGTGTTGATTGTGGAGGAAAACCTGGAAGGTATCTGAGGGAGTGTTAAGAAGAAAAGTTTGTGGGTGTCACACTTACAGGAGAAATAAATTGCTAGCAAAATGATTATGAGGCTTTGATTTTGAATATATTTTACCCAGGAATGTTTCTCTATCCTTTCCACATTATTAAGATCCCCAACACCTGTAGTCCCAGCTACTCAGGACGTTGAGACATGAGGATTGTTTGAGCCCAGGAGTTCGAGGCTGCAGTGAGCTGTGATCACGCCACAGCACTCCAGCCTGCGCAACAGAGCAAGAATCTGTCTCTAACAATAAATAAATAAACATCCCCAGGGCCCTCATACTAATGTCTGGCTGCTCAGGTCCCTCTCCAAGATGTAATATTTATTAAGCACTTACTATATGCCAGGCATTCCTATGCACTACAGTAAAAATATTCCTATTTAATCCTCACAACTGCAATCTTACTATTATCATTCCTGTTGTACAAATGAAGAAACTGAAGCAATAAGCAATTAAGAAATGAGTTGAACATCACACAGCTAGTATGTGAGGATAGCAGTCTGACTCTTAGAACCACATGATTAACCATTATTCTAAACTGCCAATCAATTCAGATTCTTTTGTTCTAGATTTTCCTTCTCTGCAGCCACAGAAATCACTCGTCTCCTCAGTCTATCCAGGCCTTGTGAGGTGGCTAAATTAATCTGATAAGCAAATTTAGGCTATTAATGGCTGATAATGGACCAAGGCATTACCCATCTCAGTAAATTTATACAGATCATTAGAATTTTCATTTCACGGTGAAAAGACTAGCGGTGGCAGCTGAGGAGATCTGAGAAAGCTATGTCAATGGACGGGGACAGTAAGGGACAGTGAGAAGGGGAGGTGGAGGGTGTGGGGGTGGATTATTGTTGAGTAGCGGAGCCTCTTTTATTATCAGCCAATGGCTCACTCGGCACACAGGACAGGACAAGCCCTGGATATATGAATAGTTTTTAGGTCTTTCTCAGGAATGACTGACTGCTCAGATGTTTGCCTTCATGATTAAGGGAACTCAGAATCTTTAGAGAACCACCATTGTCTGCCATTCATTGCCAAACACCATGCTTTGTGGAAACCACATAATTCCACAGTCTATCCACGACATCCAGTTTCCTGCCACATTTTTTGTGATTAAGGAAAGCAAAGAGAGTAGGACACAGTTGCCCCACACAAATCTATCTGTCACCCCAGCCTGGTATAAACCAATTGAAGTATCACAAATCCACATCAAGTTGTCACTTCCTTTTTATTTGATTGACCCACAATACCCCACAAATACCTTCCTCTCCTGACTCTCTTTGGGGCCAGGGCAATTTGTGCTAGAGAAATGATGACTTGCTGGAAGGTGTGGCCAAGGAATAATATAATCTTTGGCTTGTAGATGTATATTTTGGTCCTGGGCAAATGTAGTTAAAAGATTTTAATGAGTCATGAAGGTAGTGCTGACACTTAGAACAATATTTTTCATGTTCTTTAGGATGAATAACTAACACAGTACCTGGCGCAGAGTGGAGGCTAATAAATGCTTGATGATTGAAAGAACGAGGGAGTACTGAAAACTTAGCATGGTCCAATTTGCCTACAGTTAGGACTGTGCTGTAACAGAGGTGAATCTTCAGCAGTGTCTTGAAGGGGCTTTTATCAGTACGGGCTTTTATCAGACTTTGATAAAAGGAGTTTTTATTTTGTTAGTTCTACAAGTCATATCAGCTGATCTAGGTATTTTGCTTTTCAGTTAAATTGTTCCCACTCCAGAGATTATTTCTTTCTTTCAAGAATGTTTATATACTTTCATCAGAATAGGTTGTTTTGTTTATTTTTATAAACTGACTTTAAAAAGAGCAAATTTTGTGTTACTGCTGCAGTGACAGAGCAGACAATACCTGCTCATATGCAGGTAAAGCTCTCTCTCCCACAATCTTGGAGAACTAATGGATATTACAATGCACCTCATGCTGCCTGCCCTGTGAACCCTTATCAGGGGATAGAGTGGGAGCTCGGTGCTCCAGTGTCTTTGCAGCACACCACCTCTGGCACCAAAAGCTGCCCATCTTGAGTCCATCCAGCTATGGAGTGTTTAGCAGGATACTCTGATGGGGCCTCATGTTGTCATCCTACCTGGCAGGAGGCAATTCTGAGGCTCTAGGAGGCAACATGGATTTCCCAAGTTTATAGTGTAGGAGTCAGTGGTGAAACAGAAATAGGTTTGAAGATTTTTATTTCCTTGAAGAAAGTTCTAGAGATAGAACTAAAAAACATGCATGTAATTACAAGTCAGTTTGCATGTTTCCCCCAACACCCACGCCAAACACTGACCATCCTGTGAGCCACATATTCTTTTTTCAGGACTCACATCAAAACCAAATGCAATGCAAAGCTACTGAAATTTAATGGAGAAAATATCTTCCTGGTGCAGACGAGAAGGTGTGGTGTTCACCCTCACCAAAGCTGCTTTTGATGCAGAGAGCTTAGGTAGGAAAGCATGATTAGAATGACAGAGTGAAAGTCCGGTAATCCGATAAGTGCATGAACTGCTTCTGAGAGTGCAGAAGCAAATACAGATGAAGAAACACTAGACCCTCTTGAGTGTATGTGCACTCAGTAACTTGCTTCCAAAGAGCAGAGTATGAAAAGGGGGTGGGGGAAGTACCTTCACAATGGAGACACGACCTTGGCCAGGTGATCAAGGTTAACATTGCTGATAATAAGTCACGTTGACAGCATGGACCTCCTGATATGATGTGTTGGGAATAGCAATACACCTCTGTGATCTTCCCCCCATATCCATAACCCCAGTCTAATCATGTGAAAAACATCAGACAAACCTCCATTGCCATTCTACAAAATACCCAACCCAGCCTTCCTCAAGACTGTCAAGGTCATCAAAATCAAGCAAAGTCTGAGAAAGCATCATAGCCAAAAGGTGCCAAAGAACACATGACAACTAATGCAGTTTCTTGGATGGGATCCTGGACCAGAAAAAGGATGTTGTGGAAAAAGTAGTGAAATACGAATAAAGTGTGGAGTTAATAGTAGGTACCAATCAATGTTCGTTTCTTTGTTGGGACAGGTATACCACGGTAATGTAAGGTAATAACAATAGAAGAAATTAGATGGGGAGTATACAAGAATATTCTGTATTATCTTTGCAATGTTTCTGTAAATCTGAAACCATTTTAGAATTAAAAGTTCATTTAAAAATGTGGAAAACTAAAAATAAAAACAACAGCAAGATATATAAGAAAATAATAAAAGCGCTTACATATTGGAAATGGGCGCACCTATCATTTCGAGTTATGAACCACGTGAATGTGTTACCCGCTTTTTAAAAAATACACCCCGGGTCTATAGCCTGCTGAAACATATTGAATGAGAATGACAACGATGAAGACGAGGCTTATTAGGAAAAATGTTAATTTTTTAAAAATATAGCTAGCATACCAAATGAGGGCCAGACATGTGGGCGTAAGGTTGCCAGTTGCAAATGCACTCCCCCACACGGAGCTATTTGTGGCTGCCTGTCTGGACTGCTGGATTGAGAGTGTGAAGTTTTGAGAAAGCCATTTGGCTCTGAGAGGCCTCCAGAGGGTTAGCTCTTGTGCAGGCCTCTGGCCCCTCCTTTCTGGGTGCTTACTTTCTATGACTGTTTCATGGCAAGCAGAGCCTCTCATTCATTCTGGTGCGTAGACACTGTGTCAGACAGGAAGGTAGGGCTGTATATTCTAGATCTGAGTCCTAATAAATAAATGCGGAGGCAGATATCATGCTGTATAATGGAGTGTGGGAAAAGAGCACGAAGAGCCAGCAACAGAGTCTTCCAAGGAGGCCTGGGAAGAGGGCAGGAGTTGGAGAGAAGCTGACCTTGGGCCAAACGGTCGCAGCCAGAGATGAAGCTGTAGGCTGCAGGCAGTGGGGAAATGGAAATTATGCAAAGCTCATCTCAGCTGAGGTCTCAAAAGCAAGACACTCTAGTCTGTCTAGAAGCTAAAGAAACAGATTGTAGGGAAACCCTGTCAGTTCATTTTTAACCCAAACCAAAAGTCAAACCTCTAATCCCCACCCCCTCCTTGTCCCTTTGATGTCAGACATTTTATGGGGCTGGACGGTGAAAGATGTCTGGAGTCTGAAGGTCGAAAGATCTTTTCTTTCAGTGGAAAGTTTCCCCTGGTGTTGTGGGATTCCTTCTCTTTCTACCTGGACCCTTTCCTGTGTTGAAACGGTTTAAATGGGTGAGACTAAATGACCTCTAAGGTCTCTTCCACTTCTAAAAGCCTATGAAATGTCTTTGCTTATGGGGAATAAGATTTCATGGTTTAAATCCCCTGGGATGATCTGACAAGAATAAGAGATGGGATGGTTGGTGCAAAATTAAAAAATGAGAGTCAATGCCTTTTTTTTTAAAGTTAAAGGAGAAAAAAACGGGTGTCCTGACAGGCTAAAAATATCTCCCAGATTTTCCAAGTCTCTTAAATGGTATGGGTGTGAAAATGGCCATTGGGAATAAAATGTGGAAACAGGACTAGATCAATTAGATGAATCTTTGAGGTTCAAATTTCATGAGCTCATGAGAGCTCTTTGGTCTCCTGAGAAGACAGAATATATGCAAGAAGCTGAAAGCTTTTTGTCCATGCAGAGTTTATTTTCTCAAACGCTGCTTCTCCATTGCAGAACTAACAATCTTTGCTGAAAGACTACCTCATGATACATTTCAGGTAGAAGTAGAATATTTTATGCAATCATATCTCCCCATGAGGAAACCCGTCCAAAGCTCAAATGATTCACACACAAAAACGTTCATGGAGTTGTTCATGTCTGAACTCACAATTCTCGGGAGACACATTAGCTGGTTTGATAAACCAGAAAGAACAGTGTTTTGTGTATTTTAATACAGGAAATATGAGTCTAGTCTGTATCTTTGTAAGTCCATGTGTATGCGAGAGTTTTGAAGTAAGATGCCATTTACTGTCTTAAAAACATAAAAAGATACACATGAGGATACTACCAGTGAAAATGCTTCTCTGATCTGTACCGTACTGAATAAGCAACAAAAAACACACAATTGAGTAAGGATAACAGAATTCAAGCAAGATTCTGAGCAACCAAGAATCATTTCAAAGATATTCCCTTATGAAAACCATTTTCAATAGGTCCTGGATATGCTAATTTCATGATTAAAAGACAATAACACATATCAAATTGTGAAGCAAAGAGCAGTGCCTATGGGAGGCTCAGAACCAGTCTGACAACTTTTCTGAGGTTAGAAAAGGGGAAAATATCACTTTACAGAATCTATTTTTCAGAAGGTAGGCACCGGCCCTCTGAAGGGGCCAGGGCAAGCCCCAGCAACACGCGGGCGGGGAGGGGACACTTGGGCTTCCTCCTACCCCTCCATCTCAGACCCCCAGAGAATGATTAGACAATGAGGAAATCACACTGGTTGGCAATCTCTGTGGACCATTTGGATTATAAATATTCTCCCAGGCTGCCTTTTAGCAAAAAGTCGCTTAGGGAAACATGCACCTGAAATCATTCCTTCTCCCATGGGGAAAATGTTTCAGAAAATGATCCGACAAAGCTGCAGCAAGACGGAAGAGGAAGGGAAGAAGCTTCAGAGGTTGAGGCGTGGGGGTGGGGGAGCCTGGGAGGTCTGGAGTGCCTGGCTTGGAGGGAGGACACCAGACACCCTTTTGGAGAACAAGAGGCTACGAAGCTGCCGTAAAGGCAGCTGTCCAGCCGGCAGTGAGATTCTCCAAATGGGGAGCCCGAGACCCCCCGCCCCAGAAAGCACAGTGCTGGCTACAGAGTCAGTGTAGGGGTGTGGGCAGCAACTCAGATCTTGCCCTAATAGGCCCCATCCCTCTGCCAAAGAAGAGTAGTGAAGGAGAGAAAGAATGGGGAGAGGGCATTTGGGCGGGGGAAGAGTAAAATGTATCAAAATTTTCCCAAGCAGAAGGGCAAACAGAGAGAGAGAGAGAGAGAGGGAGGGAGGGAGGGAGAGAGAGAGAGAGAGAGAGAGAGAGGGAGGGAGAGAGAGGGAGGGAGAAAAAGCAGAGCTAACGACGGTATCTAACATCCCAACACAATTCCAATGACTTTGTCTAAGCTGTGACTCATGATGTTAACTTAATGGGAAATCCCTAGAGAAGCAAGCATCCGAAGACAAGTTCCAGGAAATAAATGTCTCTAGTTTGTCAGGGATCTGGCAGCTGGGTTTCTCTCACTGTTGGTAACTGGCAGGTTCTCCAGCTCTCTCTGAGCCTGTTGCTGCCCACCCGCTACCTGGCACTCCACCTTCTCAATGCCTCTCTCCTGTTTTCCTTCATTTCTTTTAAACCAATCTGAAACCCTCACCTTTTTCCTAAATTTGAAGTTCAAGATTCATTTAAAAAAAAAAATGACCTGCCACTACAGCATGTAATTTTTATAAATGTCTGCCCAACACTAACAGCACCAAGTAATAAGATTCAAATCCCCACAGCAACATTATTCTGCCAACTTCTCCCTTTCCCCCAGACTTACCAGAGAGTAGGCTATCTGCCAGGGAAATACAATAAAATGTGGGAACAGGAATAAATAAAAATAAAACTTTAAGTTCTGCATTTTTGCCTGCTTAATTTTCTTCCTTTTTATTTTAATCCTTTTCTTTCTCTCCTTTTTCTTATTGTTGTGTTAATTTTTATCTAACTTTTGTTTTTGCCTCCTGTGTTAAGATGTTAATAAATCTACCCTTTTCTTACAAATTATCTGGCAATCTGCTTGCCTTATGCACCATTCTCACAATTTTCTCTGTAGACTTTTCTTTCTATAGCCTTCTGTGTGGAGTTAGTCCTTCCTAGTTCAGCTCTTCTTTGTCTTTTATGTTCTAAGCCACAATTCTTTGTCTTGGTTTCCTTTTTGTTGGCTCTTGCAAACCTTACCTGGTTTTTCACTGCCTGGGAGTTTCCTTTTAGTCACTGTTTGTAAGGCCTCCCCTATTCCTTGTTGTGTTTCTTAAGAAATCTCTTTAATCTCCAGATGCCCCATCCTTCCTAACTAGCATGTGGGGTGATTCTGGGCTTCCTTTTCCTTTGTCCAATGTCATAAGTTTCTAGTATTGCTTTTTCCATCTGTTTTGTCAAACAGCTATATCTCTGGCGGGGGTGATCAAAAAAGTTCCCCTCTTGGGTGTACACCTGCTAGCAGGACTCAGCTACCTAACTGAGGAGGTGTCTTTAGAAGAAGACATTCAGGAGTATTCACCACTTGCTTAGGAGTGTGGAACATTCAGTGGAAAGTTGAAGTTTGCTGTTGGAGCAGTTTGGTTTGGGAGAAAGGGGGAATGGTGAGGTCTCAGGACTGTCTGCCTTTCCAGGAGTTCACTAGGATGGTGGCAGCTCCCACCATGAAACACTGAGTTCAAAATTACTGACGCCCCTGCACCAATGCATTCCTTATTCCCTTAATTATACTGGAACCCTCCCAAGGAACATAGTCAGGTAGCAGGTTCTCAAGTCTTACATGCTAAATCCATTTAAACAT
This sequence comes from Indri indri, assembly GCA_004363605.1. Classification (NCBI taxonomy): domain Eukaryota; kingdom Metazoa; phylum Chordata; class Mammalia; order Primates; family Indriidae; genus Indri; species Indri indri. The sequence goes on from RJWJ010003326.1 coordinate 23,091, forward strand.
AACAATCTCCTTGAAACTTCTGACTCCTTTCTCAATATTATACCAAAGCAGCTCTGACATCTCTACTTCATTTCTCATAAGCCATTTTCCATGTGGGCCTTAAACAACAACAATGACAAATATGGATTTATAAAGAAGCTTTGTTACAAAGTTGAAAAACATGGCATAATGCTCTTAGTTAGAAAAAATTATAACTCAAATGTTATTTTTGTATGTGTCTCTTTGTTATTTGATGATGAGAAATGACTCTTTTGAGTAACATCAAGTAATACAACTAGTAAGTTAACAAAGCTCTAAAATATAAAGGAAGTAATCCATATAATAATTTTAAACATTCATTTTCTGGCTTATGGGGTGTTCGTGCCTACGGGTAGCTATTACCCTGTTTACTCACGAGGCTAACTCTAACTCCTCGCCTGGGTCAGGGTGACAGGAAACTGGTATTGAGGAGAAATCATAGAGCAATAGGAACAGAAACTACTCAAGGTTTTCAGATGGAGCCTCACAGAAAGTTATCACCCTTGCTTAGTGGGAAGGAGGTAACATAAAGAACCTAACAGTTCCTTCACTTTGGAGTGTCAGTAACACTATGGTTCCCAGGCAATATTTGGGATATTTATATTAAAAGATTATTTATTTATCTTAAATTTAAACTTATTTGGGCATCTTGAATTTTATCTGTCAACCCTAATAATACACAGCTACCACCCAGCATACTTTGTTCCTGTGGAGGTCCAAGCATAGTTATCCATCTGCTAATGATAACCTGTAACACACCTATGAGAGATTCAAATTCCTCCCCAGCTCCAAAGCCAAAGGTGGTTTATGAAGTCCAATTTCAGGTCATTTTCAGCCACAGTTTGGACTGTTTACTTCAGGGACACTGATTAAGTCATATATTACAAGGAAGCCTCCCATTGTCTCTAATTCAAAACAGCTGGGCCAGCTTCTCCTACCAGCCAACCCTGGCGGTGGATGCCTCGGGAAGGGACTGTGCTTGGAAGGAGGGCAATCGGGGGACAGGTTTAATACTAGGTGAGGACATCTCTTAATGCTCTTGTGGAAATACTCTTTATAGAGCATCGGGTTACAAAGCCTCTGTCAGGTGGGGGGTGAGGAGGGACAGAGCGTAGAGGGGGCACTGGAGAATTCACGGAAACATTTGAGGATCAAAGAATTCAGCCTGCCAAATGCTGTGATATTTTTTCAGTGAGGAAACGAGCTCACATTTTTCCCCTAAGGGCTTAGAGAAAAAAGCCAAGGTTCAGCTAAAAATTTTAAAGGCTTTTTTTTAAGCTGCCAAACTATGTCTGCATATGCTTTGCTTTCACTTAGGCTTTTTTCCCCTTGAAATTTGGAGGGCAGGAGAACATTTTATTTTGAGGCGATACTGATAATAATCCGGTGAATTTTGAAATGTACAAAAACATTCATTTGTGCCCATGAGTCTGGTTAATGTATTCATTTTCTTATCGAAGTCTATTATTCCAACACTGGGGGAGGATGTTTTGCCTAAACCTATAAGGTATAGCTCAGTCGTGCTTCCTGTTTCTTGTTTGCTTGATTTCTTCCCAGAAGCTTACCTGCACTGCACGGAGTTGGAGAAGAGGGTGTAGGGTTGGAGGGAGACGGAGGAAGAAAGAGGCTGAGGTCATGGGAAAAAGATTGGGATGAGTGAGGCAGATGCATTTTCCCTCCCTTTAAGAAATATTTCAAGTTTTGCTTTTTTTGGAGAGAACCCAGCTTGTTGTAACTTCATTTTCCAGTAGATAATGCTTCTATGAATTTGGTTGAACTAGAGAACAGAAATGAAAGAGAAGTCAAGGTAAGCGTGGTGGGGAATGAAATGCACCGGTTCAGACCAGCTCGACATTGATGTCTACGGACCATAAACATAACATTAGCACTGCCAGAGAAATAAACAGAAGATAAAATCAAAACTCAATCTTCATATGGCTCCAAGACAGGCCCTCTATTTGCCTTTGCAAGAGGTTTACAATATCTTCTCTAGTCTGATAGAAGTTTAAAAGAACAGGGGTTCTTGGAAAAAGAAGAAGATGGGTTTTTGGAGAGCGGAGGTTGCTTGTCAAAGATGCTAGCTGACATCTGAGTCAGCCCTGTGGATGCCCCGTGCACATCTGTGTGTCATTTTCATTCTTTTAAATGCCAAAAAAAGCTTCTTCTGCAGCCTGGCCCAGAGTGTTCCCATATCCATCAAGAAGATTCTGGGGGAATTTCCATTAGTTAGTGAGGAGGGACAAGGTGGGTTCCTGTTGAGTTTGAGGTGACAATATGGCGAGGCCAGGAAGACGTGGAAACAAGAAGTGAAAACGGCTGCACTAAGGAAACTTGAGCCTGCTGTTCTCCATGCTAAAGAGAACTCAAAAGATAAACTCATCACCAATCTGCCCTCGACATTCTAAGTTCCTTTTTTTCTTTTTCTTTTTTTTAACTGAAGCACAGCCTACTTTTTGTAAAGGGCACAGATTTCAAGTGTAGAGCTTGATGAAGTTTTACAAATATATATGCCCATCTAGCTACCTCCAGGTTAAGGTATAGAACAGGGGTCGGGAACCTTTTCATGTTGGAAGGCCGCATTAATTTAGCTGTAATCACATAAGGCCGCATTCAAGAAACTTCAATTAGATATACTTAAAAAGGTACATTAATTTATAAAACTCTAACTACTACACATTTAATAATTTCAATAAATAAAAGCTATTCATTAATTTAAAATTGAACTAACCTTTTAATAACTTTGTTTTGTCTGCTTTTTGTTGGAAAGCATTCGAATATATGGTAGCAGCATGGAGGTCTGCAGTTTCAGTTGATCCTCTAGATGGGTATCAGTTGTTTGTGACCTTAAGGGCGTCTTGATTTGGGTCAGGTAGGAGAATGCAGATTCCCAGCATTATGTGGTTGAAAAGCAAGAAAGCATTTTTCAGGCGTGTTGCTAAAAGGTGTGCATATTCTGCATTTTTCCTTATTTCAACTGGATCCTTCTTAGCATCAAACAATGACTTTAAAATACATCTACTGAGAACTCAATAAATTCCATCTATAGTTCTTTAGGAGCCTTGGTAATATCAACCAGGTGAGGCTGAAATGCTAATTTAAGAGTGATGTCATGATTCTCAAAGTCAGTGAACCTTTCATTGTATTCTCCAATTAACAGGTCTATAACAGCTTTATATTCTTCAAATGATTTGCATATATCATCCTGCTCGTCAGTGACCTCTGCTAACTGGGGAAAATTTTCATCTGAAATTTCCTTTGGAAGAGGAATTGTTTTGAAAAAAGACAGTTTTTGAAATGCTTGGATTTTTTTTTGCCATATATCATATATAGACTTAGTTTTACCTTGCAAAGAAATATTCAAGTCATTTTGATTTGACATGATCTCACACAGACATGCTGCATTCCTATAGAAATCTTCTTTTAATAATTCACATTGCTGATTCTGTTCTTCATAACATTTAACTACCTGTTCTCTCAGAGAGAAAATTTTGGCTAACACCTGTCAGTGCAATAACCAACACACTTAGAATGATACAGCAAATCCACACTGAATACCTCCTTGTTCAACTATAGCATGTTAAAAAACTGATGATGCTGTGTTGCAATTGCATGAACATAGCTAACAATACTTATAACTTGTTGCAAAGAGTCACTTAAAACAGTAGCTTTAGCACAGAGATTTTGCTGATGCAAGATACAATGAAAACAAATGAGAGCATCTGGATCTGTTAATAATTTTTTAATCTGTGCAATAAACCCTTCATGTTTTCCTGTCAGGGAAGGTGCACCATCTGTACATACACTCACTAAATTTACCAAATTCTGTCCAATGTCACGATATTTATCTTGAAAGTTGTTGAAGATACGTATTCTCCATCTTCTGTCTGCAAGAGTACCCAAAGTGAGTAACTCTTGGTAGCAAAGAAAATCTTCTGTTTTGACCTGAATGAAGTGTAAAACCTGCACTGAGTCAGTAGTATCAGTTGATTCATTCAAAGCAATTGAATAATATGTATTTTCCTTTTGAAGTATTGCATGAAGCTGTTCTGTTAAGTTGAAGGCTAATTCATGCTGCCCATCAGTTATGGTTCTCCTTGAAAGAGGCAGTGTTTGTACTTTGAAACGTTATCGGGGTCTAAGCATCCTACAACTTCGACAATGCATTCTTACACGATTTCTACATCACTGATTGGCTTCCCTTTTTTCCTGAGTATATAAGCTACTTTATAAGTTGCTTCAGTGGCATTATTTCCAGGTCTTACTGCTACTTGAAAGAATTATCTTTGCTTTTGCTATTCATCTTTTAATTTCTGCAATACAAGCTTTCATGCCTCTCCCACAAATTTAAAATATTTGTGGTCCTTATGAGTACTATAATGTTGATGAGCATTGAATTTCTTTAATGTTGACATTGCAGTATCACACAGCTCTGACCACAATATTCCACAATGTGCAATATTTTTAGTGTCAGAATAACCTTCTTCCCTGGCTTGGCCCCAGGTCTTTCTGATGAAGAAACAACCATGTTAAATTAATAATAATTTTTAAAAATTACCTTAATTTTGTAACACCAGGCTACACAAAACAACTGAAAGCTTTTATTTTCACCTTTGAGCTGAGTCAAAATCATCCATGTGACATCTTAAGAACCAGCCATTTTGCAGCCCAACTTCTCTTTGCAGCATAAAAAGCTGCAAAGGGCTTTCCAGGTGAGTGTTGTAAGCATGAATTATGAGCTTGGAGAACCAGAGGCAGAATTTGCTAGGCTCCCCATCCTTCAGACATTCTGTAAATGTCTCCCTCCATCTGTCTACCACTGTTTCTTATTTCTTTGGCAACCCTTGATTATCCTGATTTTTTTTTTAAATCTCCAGGCTTTTTGCCAACTTGACAACAAAAGGTGGCTAGGATCTGGATCACAAAATAAATGTGGAGAGAAATGGCCCAGAAAGGCTTCAAACCCTGAGCCGCACATTTTATTAGCCAGCAGAGCATGTGAAATTTGCTAGAATTTTGTGCTGCAACCTTGGACAGAGTAGATTGTGAAGTCCCAGAGGCCCTGGTGGTTCTCCTAGATGTCTCTTAAAACCCATACCAATTCTGAGCAGCAGTCTCTATTCTGAAACCGGCACAAAGGTTTTCTATTGCACACAAAATTGAACACAGGTTGAAGAACAGGATTCAAATTTAGAAATATCTGCCAAAGCCTTATTGCTACATGGAAAGTGAAACATAGCTGAAGCAGGACTGTACTCTTTTAACAAAATATGGCAAGCCCTAAAAGAGAGGCAACCCTTAGGACAGAAGCCTCAATATATCAGACAATTAAGCAGCAAGCACTTATTAAATACCTATTGTTTGTTTATTTAATAAATATTTATTGAGCATCTGTATTAGGGTTCTCTAGAGAAACAGACCAATTGGATATCTTTATATGTAGAGAGAGAGAGAGAGATTAATTTTAAAGAATTGACTCATACAACTGTGAGGGTAGCAATTTGAAAGTTATCGGGCTGGCTGGAAGGCTAAAAATTTAGGTAAGAATTGACGTTGCACTCTTGAGTTTGAAATCCACAGCACAAGGTTTCCACGTCATAGTGTTGAGACAGAATTCCTTCTTCTTTGGGAAACCTCAGTCTTTGTCTTAAGGCCTTCAATCAATTGGATAAGGCCCACCTACATTACAGAGAGTTTTCTGTTTTACTTAACGTCTACTGATTATAAATGTTAATCACACCTTAAAAATACCTTCGCAGTAACATCTGGATGGTGTTCAACCAAACTACTTCACACCACAGCCTAGCAAAATTGGCACATAAAATTAACCATCACAGCATTTAATTATTTAATTGTTTCATCACTGTGCTAGGGTCTATGGACAACATCCATGGAAAATAAGACACAAGGATTAATACAATTAATAAAATCAATCTTTAATTGACACAAAGATTAATAATCCCTCCTCAGGGAGCTTTTCACCTGGTAATATAGAGAAGATATAAATGCCTTTCCTTCTCTTTCCAGAAATATGGTCAACTAGAAAATCTGAAAAGCTCTTCTGATGAAGGATAAAACATACGATTTAAACAATGATGTTAAATGATTTGCTGGACTAAAGGAAAGCAATAAATCTGCAGAGGCCAAAAATGCACTGAAAGCAGGAATTCTAGGAGGCTATCTGTCAGATCCTGGTGATCTTGGGCTTTCATTGTGACAACTGCTCAGGACATGAGACAGGAGATAAAGCCCATGATTCAACAAAGGTAAGGAATCAAATAAGAGACCTTCCCATAAAGCTGGGATCGGATCCCAATGAGCCACATGTTCAAGTTAGAGTAGACTAGAAATAAGCCCCTGTGTAGAGGGAGAGATCAAGAAAGCTTGACACTGATGGAGTCAGTCTTTATATAGGCTTTTGACCTGAATTCGCACTGTTTCTGTGGTCTAAATACCTCAACTGGAGAATTTAGGTAAAAGTAGTTCCAAGTTATAATGTCTCGTAGGCAACTGAAAAAAGTAAGCACAAATCTTTTCTGGAGTTGTCAATTGCAACCTAGGTTTCACAGATAAAGTATCAAGAATATGAACCCACAGTCAAAAATTATAAAAACATATAAACAAACAAGGCGCCATGAACCACAGTCTGAAGAATTAGACCTACAAAGATTTCAGGTACTGAAATCATCACAGAATATAAATTACAAGTTGAGTATCCATATCTGAAATGCTTGGGACCAGAAGTGTTTCGGATTTCAGATTTGTGAACATTTGTATAATACTTATGGGTTGAGCATCTCAAATCTGAACTGCTCCAGTGAACATTTCCATTGAGCATCACACTGACGATTAAAAAGTTTCAGATTTTGGAGCATTTTGGATTTCAGATTTTTGGGATGTAGCTTTTATACATTTTTGAAAGTAAGAGATAGACTTGAAAATATGAGCAAAGAACAGGAAATTATAAAAATGGAATTTCCAGAAGTTAAAAAATTCAGTGGATGTGTTGTTAACTAGCAGATTAAGCAGGTAAAGGATAATTAGTAAACTGTTAAAGAGAGTCGAAAAAATTATTCAGAAATTAACCCAAAGAGACAAAAAGATAAACAACATGAAAAAGTGGCTTAGAAATACAAAGGTTAAATGGAAAATGTTTCCATAAGTCTAATAGGTGTTCCAATTATTTCCAGAATTACTAAAAAACCCTAAACCTGATATTCAGGAATCCAGTGCATCTTGATTAAGATATATAACAGAAAAACATATACAGATATATCATAATGGAAATGAGGAACAGCAAAAACATAAAGTCATAAAAACACATGGAGAGAAAAGACAGAACAAATATAAAAGAGCAAGTAGCACTCAGCAGTAACAGGAAAGGTAGAAGACAATGTAGTAATACTTACAATGCACAGGGGAAAAAAGTTAATCTAAAATTGTTATGCTCAGAACAACTGTCAAGAACGAGTATGAAAGAGAGTCATTTTCAGATAAACAAAAATAGAGGCTGGGCACCATAGCCCATCCCTGTAATCCTAGACTTTGGGAGGCCAAGGCAGGAGGATCGCTTGAGGCCAGGAATTTGAGACCAGCCTGGGCAATAGTGAGACCCCGTCTCTACAAAAAATAGAAAAATTAATCAAGTATGGTGGCGCATGCCTATAGTCCCAGCTACTTGGGAGGCTGAGGCAGGAGGATCGCTTGAGCCCAGGAGTGTGAGGTTGCAGTGAGCTATTAACATGATGACATCGCTGTACTCTAGCTTGGGCAACAGAGTGAGAGTCTGTCTCAGAAAAAAAAAAAAAAAAAAGAGAGAGAGAGAAAGAGAGTTTAACACCAAACATTACTCAAAGAGAAATCTAAAGAATATACTTTAGGATTAAAAAGGACTGAAATGTGAGAAAGGATGGTGAGCAAGTATATTGTTGAGAATGTGTTAAATATTGTGTCTGTTTTGTGATGCTAAAAGAAAAACTATAAATAATGAACAATTAATATTAATATAAGTTAGAAAGCAGATTACTGGAGTTAAAGTGTTTTACGTTCCTTATGTCACTCAGGAGGACGGAAAAGATATTAATTAATATATTTAAGTTAAATTTGCTCATAAAATCCCTAGAGTATCCATTTATAAATCCAAAGTTCTGGAAGGGAGAAAACAGAATGAAAGAAAAATAAACTCAATCCAAAAATAAGGCAAGTAAAGAAAGAAAATAAAGTTAACAGAAGAGATAGGACAAATAGAAGGTATAAAATAAGGTGGTGGAAATAAAAGTAAAATGGTAATCAAAATAAATGTAAGAAGGAAATCCAGCTGTATGTCATTTACAGAGACTCATAAGGACACAGAAAGGTTGAAGTAAATGGATAGAAAAATATCTACCAGGCATATAAACCAAAAGAGGGCCAGAATAGTTGTTTTACTATCACACCAAATAGATTTATAAGGAAAAAAAAAAAGATTTACTAGTGGCAAATAGGGTCATTATAAAATGATGAAAGATTTGATACATTAAAAGATATTACAAGTCTAAATTGATTTGCCCTTGATATGTATGTGTATGTATACATAAAACAAAATTTGATTAGACATAAATGGGGACAAGTATAAATAAGTTTTCAAGTGACAATTGCTGCAGGAGAAGAATGAGCAAAATGTTTGTTAATTCAGAGAAAGGGGATAATGGTTAATAAATCTGGGAATGTATAGTAGAACCAGATTACAGTAGTCCCCCAGTGTTCCAAGACCCCCAGTGGAAGCCTGAAACCTCAGGTAGTACTGAACCCTATCTCCATTATGTTTTTTTCCTATACATACACACCTGTGATAAAGTTTAATTTATAAATGAGGTATAGTACGAGATTAATAATAATAATAAAATAGAACAATTATAACAATGTACTATAGTAAAAGTTACATGAATATGGTCTCTATCTCTCACAAAATATATTATTTTCTGTACTCAACTTTCTTCTTGTGATGGTGTGAGACGGTAAAATGCTTACGCGAGATGAAGCGAGGTGAATGACACAGGCATTGTGACATAGCGCTGGGCTACTGTTGATCTTCTGCTGATAGTCAGAAGAAGGATATTTGCTTGGTGTGATCCTGGATCATCGACGGTTGGATGTCAAGTGCAGATGATGTTGATGACTAATGGGTGTACAGTGTATACAACGTGAACGCACCAGATAACAGACAGAACAGGACGGCGCAAAATTGCATTATGTAGTTCACCACCAGTAACTGAAACCTCCAAATGTGGAACCAGAGACAAAGACCAAATATTTCTTACTATACCAGTCACCTAGTTTTCTGAGGATGGACAGGAGAGTAACGCTGCTCAAGTCTAGGCATTTCAGGATCGTCGCTATAGTTGCTTATGGGGATGGGTTTCTGGATACACCTCCTTGAGTTGTTTTTTTCCCAGGCTGAAACTACTACAACTGTGCTATAGGGAGTAGAACATTTGGGCCTTGATAGCTCATCAGCTTATGCATTAACATGGGTTCAAAATGGTTTCTGTGGAAACTGTTTTCTGCCACAGGTGCTCCCCTGGCTCACCTGTAAGCACAGGTATTATGGCTGCTGACTTATGTACACATCTTTATTTGACTTCTCAGTTCTTGCAAACCAACATCAAACCTAATCTCAGAACAAATGCCTACAAAGGCAGGAAGGTTTACATTCAACTGGAAATAGAGAGTAACTGCAATTAAGAGAGAATTGAGGATAAAATTCAAAATTCTTGGGAGTTAACATTTAGCAAGCACTCAGTTGCAAGGAGCAATACTCAAAGTGGGTTGCTTGAGGAGGACATCTACTATTTTCCAAGAAATACTCTATGAGGTATTCTAAAATCTACCCCTGGATCAAGCAAAGGCAAGCAAAAGACCTGGTCCACATATCCATCCCTCATTTGCTGAATTGTGTTTGGATGAGATGTCATCAAACTGTCTTGAAGATCATTATTTTTAAAATAGTCATGAAATTCAGTGTTGTTTTTTTTCCTGAAGGAGGTTATTTATAAAAATTATATAGTGACCTCTTTATAAAAACCCTGGAGGAAATTCCTATTCTATTCTAGGATCAAAAATAATTGCACTTATAAAGGTGGTACAGTGATCCTATCTTATCTGCGGTTTCACATTCCGAGGTTTCAGTTACTTGTGGTACAGTATGGTAAGACATTTTGAAAGAGAGAGAGACAGACCACATTCACATAACTTTTATTACAGTATCATTTTATAATTGTTCTATTTTGTTTTTAGTTATTATTGTTATTGCTTGCTGTGCCTGATTTATAAATTAAACTTTACCATAGGTATGTATGCGTAGGAAAAAACAGTATAACTAGGGTTCAGTACTACCCATGTTTCCAACATCAACTGGGGATACTGGAACATATCCGCCAAGGATAAGGCGGGATTACCATATTTTTTGGACAACAAATTGCACAATTGACCAAGTTTCCTTTTGTCATTATAACCAAGCATGTGGCCTACCTATGAAGAATGTGTTAATCATTACAACACACATTTTAACCCCAATCCTGGCTTCTTTCTTATGCCTCTCCCCTATTTTCTTTCTTCCTTTTTTTTTCCCCTATCTTTACATGATTTTGTTGTGTTTTATATATCCTAAGAATTTGCCTGAAATCCTGTATGGAACAAGTTTGGTATAAATAAGTAAACAAACTGAAATGGTTTGAGACATGCTAGCATGTTTCCCCATGGGGTCGGGCCAAACCTACCCTCTGTGCAATTCTGCCTAAAAGTCACATGCTTACTTAACTTACGCTTTCTTGTCCTGCTTTTTTTTTTTTTTTGAGACAGCGTCTTGCTCTGTTGCCTGGGCTAGTGTGCCATGGCATCAGCTTAGCTCATAGCAACCTCAAACTCCTGGGCTGCAACAATCTTTCTGCCTCAGCCTCCCAAGTAGCTGGGACCTCAGGCATGTGCTACCATGCCCAGCTAATTTTTTTTTTTAATATTTAGTTGCCCAGCTAATTTCTTTCTATTTTTTCTTTTTTTTTTTTTTAGCAGAGACAGGGTCTTGCTCTTACTGAGGCTGGTCTCGAACTCCTGATCTCAAGCAACCCTCCCGCTTCGGCCTCCCAGAGTGCTAGGATTACAGGTGCGAGCCACCACGCCCGGCCTCCTGTCCTGCTGCTATCACGCTTACTCAGTGAGTCACTTGCAGAAGAATCTTTTTCGTCTCAGGATGGCCCCTTTGCAGTATCTCCCTCACCTTGACCTTCAAATGAACACAGAGTCACAGACTCTGCCTCCTACCTATCTTTAGAACCTGTCTGGTTCTTTCCTTCCCTACTCTCTCCACCATAGGACAGACCGACCGCTTCGTTTCCACCGAACAGTAGCCTTCTGGATTCCAGTCTTACCCTATACGATCTGTTCTCCACATGGTAGCCAAGAGAGTTCTTCTCAACACAAAAAGCTAATCATGTCGTTTCTCTGCTTAGAATTCTTCAGGGGTACCCTGTTGTCCTTAAGATAAAGTCTAAACCTTAAACTGGGCTTGTAAGACCCTACTACATTAGGACCCATCTTCTCTCCAGCCTCCTCCCTCTCTCACCCTTCCCTGTCTTACCCTCTCTCTCCAGCCTACCGAACTTCTTTCTCCGCCCTGACCTTGGGCATGAGCTGTTCACCCCTTCCAGTCTCCCTCTTCCTTCCCACCCAACTCTCCACATTTGCCTGAAGAAGCCATTCACTTAACAAATATTTCCTGAGGTCCTGCCAGGTACTGGGCATTGAGATCGGCTTTGCAGAATGCCATGGTTAAACAGACATTCTCAAGCTCTCAGCACAAAGGCCACTTTCCCAGAAACGCCCTGTCAGTACACCCACACTCAGTTGTGACTCACATGGGCTGCTCTGAGCTCCTATACCAATCGTCAGATGCTATGCTAACTACCTGTTTAACGTGTGCCTCCAAGTTGTCTCTAAACTGTAAGCTCCCAGAAAGCAGGGTCTGGATCTGCCTGGTTTCCTATAGTATCCCCAGTCATAGCATAATAGCTGGCTTATACGAGGTGCTCAATAAATGGTTGCTAAATGAATTGATTTCTCCCATTTTTGAATTGCAAAGACGATGGTTCACATGGTAGTCCTTTTCTCTCCAGCCCCATTTACTTTAGACTCAGGTGCAGGAAGAAGCATGGAGCAGCCTCCCTGGACCCCCTTCTTAAACCATCCTTGTAGGCAATTTGGGTTTAGTAATAACCCAAAATGCCTTTGACCAGCAGATATTTTTTTGCCCACTAATTTTTATAACCCTGTTCGTTTAACAGGAAATTTGATCCAGATGTTACAGATTCATTTACATTAAACTCATCATGTGACACTATAACAGCATTTGATGGCCATGAAGTCTTTTTTCACAAACTAGGCAGTTGCCTTTTGCCAGCTATGAATGAATACAAGACCTCAGTTCTTTGCATTTGGGTCCAAATTTAGGCTCAGCAAGGGTTGGCAGAGTGTGAAGTCTGGCAACTTTACCTCTCCCCATCCCATGGATGGGATTTTACAGACCTTGGAATGTAGATTTCCTAATGATTCAGATGAATGTCACAATGTGATGGTTTAATCTACTGGAAGGACAAGAATCAAGGCTCTTCCTTGTGTTTGTGATTTTTTCTGCCCATTTTAAAAAGGGTGAGAGACAGAAGAGGGGTAAGGAAAGAGTTTCAGAAGGACAGACAATTAAACACACACATACATACACAAACACGCACACATCCAAAGTTCACAATGACCTAATGATTCACTAAAAGCACCAGGGAATTTACATGTGCTAGTCCCTTGGCAGGCAAAGAGCCAAGGGTCCCCCTCCCCACTTCCCTCTCCGTGACATAAGGGTAGGCTTTGGCACGGAAACACAACTCCTCATTCCATTGAATTAACTCAACACTGCGAAACTAACTCAAAGTGATCTGTAAAGATATTTTATGGCTCAGAAAATGCATGCATGGGGGTGATTCTATGAAACAACTGGGAAATATTATGTCAGTGCAGTGAGTTGCTCCCTCCTCTGCTCAAGGAGTACTCAATTCTGTCTTTGCTCTAACCATCTTGCAATTTATCTGCTTAAAAGGCTTTTCCCACCAATAGACTGGTAAGATCCAAGGACAGGAGTTGTAACTCATTTGGCCTTGTATACTTGGTACTTAGCACAGGGCCTGGAGCATACCAGTTGCTCATGACATGTCTGGTGCATGAATAAGGATCTCTACATTAACCAGAGCTTCCAGATTACCACCACATAGATATAGATAAATACATAGACAGATATAAAGAGATACACAGACATAAACGTAGAATGAAGAGGGAACATGGAAAGAAAAGGAAAACCTCCTATTTCTTAAAAATCCTGTGAGTGGAACTAGAGACTTTTAAATAACTCAAGCAAATAGTAGCAACACATAGATTTGAGCAAGTCTATACATTACTCTGATAATACTTTCTGTTTCCACATTTTGGTAGTTTTTTTCAGGGTGCCAAATCCCTGAAAATTGACACTTCTCAGCTCTCTGATAGTACCATAGTTACAACCTCTCTGCAGTAGGCAAGTCCAGGCCTTCGACAATATTGAAAAACACTCTGCAATTCCTTCAGTGATCTAGGACAGTTATGCCCTTGCTTAGACCCAAAGTTAATGGTATCTGTTTATAAAGGGGGAAAAGAAATCACAATTTTTTAAATTGTGTTTTTCCATGTGCAATTGGATTTTCTAAGCCAGCCTGAAAGCTACAGGCTTGCTAGACCACAATGTCCTACAGCAGAAGTGGTGAGCCTCAGTCTGAAATGAAGGAAAGGATGATGTCACCCTCAGCAGTTAAGGACTGGGGGGATTATGGGATTTGAAGTGGGATTTGGAAAAATCTCTGGTGTTGTGAATACTGGGGCTGCTGACGGCCTCTTCACCTGGGCCGAAACGCCTCTCTTCCTCTCCTCCAGTTATAATAGCTGCCCCCTGGGCTAGGCCTGTGACAGGTTATTTTTTGTCATTTTTTCCACTCCACGTTTCAAGGAATTTTTATTGGGGATCTTAATTTTTTTCCACTTTTGTTCAAATCTTTTTGACATGATTGCAGATCCTGAGCAATCTTGAGTGTGGAGGGATATTAAATGAATGGTGCATTTGGCGATTTAGGAGCTACAATGGAGAAGTAATTACAGAGGTGAGGAGTGGGCTGCAGTCATTTGGGGATTACTTCTACTCTCCGATGGCTGCGCAGCTGTGTTTGGCTTACTCACGTGTGACTGCAAACTAACAAGACCAATATTTAGGTTATTTCATCAAAATGGAACATATTTATGGAGTATCTACTATATTGAAAGCATCCTACTACATGCTGTGTAGAATTGTAACAATTAATAGAGCTTTCTTGCCACCAACGCATTTTCAAGCCAGTAAAATCTACGCAAGAACACGTGGAGGTTGCGTACTTTCAACTTAGCCAGGCTGGAACTACCTTTCCCAGAATTTCCTTCTCTGTTTTGTTCTGGATTAGGGATGGTCATGTGAGAAATTTGTGGAAGTGACGGAGCCTCCATGTTGCTGCTCTGGAGGTTGGTGCAGGCGCCAGGCACTGCAGCACTGTGGCACAACTCATCTTGTTGCTGCTCTGCTGGCTCACCCGGCACTGTGGGGGCATCACCTGGACCCACAGTTCATGGAGCTCCTCCTTCGGCTTCTCCAAGCCCTGGGCCACATGTCAGTCATACTCCCTGGCAAAGGGCACCAGCTTCTCCTGCAGGACAACCCAGAATCAAGGCTGGAATTTTGAAAGACAAAAGGCAGGTTCCAGTTTGTCCTCATGGGTTCCAGTTGTCCAGATAGGTTCCAGTTTGCCCTTTTCCATGTTCAGCTTTCCTTTTCGACTGCTGCAGAGGCAACAGTTGAACGCAGAGGCAACAGCCTGGCATTGGTTCCTCTTCTCGTTCCCACAACTGCGTATGGTCCAATCCCTATACTCAATGCCTCATTCCATATCACTCCTGGTTCTTCTGCTTATCTAATCCAACCCCGACTGATATGGAATATATATACACACACACACACATGGACACACACATACACACTAAAGACTCTTGGCCTATTTAATGTGATCACTTGGGACTTCTACACATATATTCTAATGATATTGACTGATTCTTTATGAGACTTGGAATGTAGCTTTATCCCCTTTGACTTCATATGTAAAACGAGGGTTTGATCTAAATCAGAGTTTTTCTTTTTGTCTGGTCATTAGAATCCCCAAGGTTCTCATGATACGTACGGAACCCCAAAACCACAGTTCAGACCCACTGAATCAAAATCTTCAGGGGAGTGACCAGCAAATCTTCATTTTACATTAGCACCCTAGGTGATTCTTATCATCAAGTAAAGTTGGGGCAAGGCTGACAGTATGGTTGGGTCATTGGTGCCCAAGGGGGCAAATGGAAGCTGGAATCCAACATGCGCTTCACTTACCAAGCTATATGTCCTGGTATCTAAGAGGCACTTTAAAAAATTTGCACAAAGGCTTATGGCAACCCTGAGTTTGGAAAATTCTGTATTATATATTCATCATGGTCCGGTCTATGTCTGAAATTCTGAAATTTGAAGCTGTAGTAGCCAAACATTTTAAGCATGAGGATCCTTTACAATGTCCTAAAATTAGGCTTGCCCCTATTCATATCTTCATGATAATTACTCTTGGTAGTAATTACTCTTGGTCATTGTCTTAGTCAGCTCAGGTTGCTATGACAAAATACTCTAGAGTTGCTGGCTTAAACAACAGACATTTATTTCTCATAATTCTGGAGGCTGGAAGTTCAACATCTAAATGCCCATATGATCAGCTTCCTAGTGGGGTCCTTTTCCTCAGGGGGGGGGGGAGGAGTGGAGATGAAATATTTCTTATAAGGGCACATCTTAGTCTGTTTTGTGTTGCTATAACTATAGACTGGGTAATTTCAAAAAAAATAAATAAATTTATTTCTTACTGTTCTAGAGGCTGGGAAGTCCAAGAGCATGGCACTGGCATCTAGTGAGGGCCTTTGAGCTCCATCATCCTGTGACAGAAGGCAGAAGGGCAAGAGAGTGTGAGATAGCAAGAGAAGGCTGAACTCAAATTTATAACAAACCCATTCTTTCAATAAGGAACCTGTTCCCATGATAATGACATTAATCCATTCCCCAGGGCAGAGCCCTCATGATCTAAGCACCTCTTAAAGATCCCACCTCTCAACACTGTTGCATTGGGACTTTCTAACACATGAACTTTGGGGAACACATTCAAACCATAGCAGGCACTAACCCCATCTACCAATCTAATTACCTCCCAAAAGCCACATTTACAAATACCATCAAACTGGAGGTTAGGGCTTTAAAATATGACTTTTGGAGGGACACAATTCAGACCATAGTAATGATAACTGAGTTTTTGGTATCGTTAATTAACAAAAGGCTACTATAAAATCAATAATGCTTTAAAATTATTGTTTATCTTATTAATCATTGCTATTACAAGTTATGTGTGTGTATATGTGTGTGTGTGTGTGTGCGTGTATGTCTGTGTGTGTGAAATCTTATTTAAGCTATAGAAAATGCCTGGTCATATAGACTTTTACTCTTCAGGAGTCCATGACCTTGGGAGTCATTGAGCATTTTAAGACTTTCACCTCTGAAATTATATTCAGAACTAGTCAAGGAAATCAATCTCATTACTTGGGTGTTATATCTTATCTTTGATGGAAAATGGGAATAAATAGCTTGGTCACTCACTTTTTCACCCAGACATGTTGCAGAATAGTTTTTAGTTGTTTACAAAAAGTATATTCTCAAAAATTAATTATTACAAATTGAGAACTCCCTAAACACAGAGACTATCTTATAATTATTTGTCACTTATAGTACTTTCTCAGTGCCACAAATCTGGTAAACTTCAATAAATACTTATTGAATCAAAAACACAAATACACGACACTACTGAACTGTACACTTTAAAATGGTTTAAAAAATAAAAAATATGTGAAAGGGGTCTCACTCTTTGAAGACAATTCTTTCAAAAAAAGAATTTAAGAAACACTGTGTGATTAAATGCTGATTAAATTGATTAAATAAACATCTAGTCTCTCAAGGTGAGCACTTTAAGGGACATTTAAAAAAATCAGTTGTCACTTCATAATTATAATTTGATTTGGGCTTGAAGTTTTCTTTTCCTTTTAATGTAAACCCCATTTTACATACAAATGGCTACATATTTGGTATTTGCTTCTTCTTTGGGGGATTCTTGTCCATGCCAGGTTGAGGACAACACAGCAAATCTGAGGCTGTGGCTGTCCTCAAGGCAGGACCAGGTAGAGTTTATAGGGGGCAGGTAGCTGTGAGGGGAGAGTCCATCACCACTGAGTTTGAATTCTGGCTCCACCACTGAACAAGCTATGTGACCTTGGGCAAATAACTTCATCCCACCTTCCTTATCTGTAAAATGAGATTGATAATGCCTACTTTTCCAAGTATAGTGAGGATTATATTAGATCATGTAGATGCATACATAAAACAATATCATAAAGAATACTCAGCATAGCCCTAGCAAACACCTAGGTACCCAATGAACAGTAGCTCTTAATAGATCCATAATTTTATTATTTTAAAAGAGAGGTTTATGTCCATCACTTATAAATCCAAAACATCTATCTGCTGTAAGAATTCAAGAGTTAGGCAAAATTGAAAAGTACAGTTCAGAACCTGAGCCTAGGCAATTGGATGGTATAGGCAGGAAACATCAAAAGCATAAACCCTAGGGGAGTTAATGTCCAGCAGCCCCTACATCTAATGACTGGTGTCCTCATAAGAAGTGGTGAGGGCATACTGACCCACAGCAAAGAAGGCAATGTGAAGACGAAGGCAGAGATTAGAATGATGCAGCCACAAGCTAAGGATAGCCAGAAGCCACCAGAAGATAGGAAGAGGCAAGGAAGGATTCTTCCCTAGAGCCTTCAGAGCATTTGCAGCTCTGATGGCACCTTGATTTCAGACTTCTGGCTTGCAGAACTGTGAGAGAATAAATTCAGTTGTTTTAAGCCACCAAGTTTGTGATAATTTGTTGCAGCAGCTGCAGAAAACTAATAAACTGACCGTACCTTATCTTAACTTCTCCCTGACCCCTCCAGTTACAGCTTCTATTGGACAGTCCCCTTTCTATGGTGTCTTACTTTGGTATCTTTTTCCCAAAAGCAGACACTAAGAAAAGCACTTGGCTAAAGGTGATTTATTGAGGAGATGATGCCAGGAAGCACAAGTGAGGAAAAGGAGAAATGGGACAGGGAAAGAAGAAAACCCAAGAGAGGGAACTTTGATGAGCAGTAATTGCTGCGGGCATGAGAGGCCCAATCCTGCCAGACTCTCTGAGGAATCATGTAGACAGAACTTCTCTAAGTATCTTCCGACCTTAGTTTGAAGAATCCAGGCTGTTTAACCACTGACCACCACCCCTAGTTAGTTAAGAGTTGCCCCTGGGGGCATTCCATTATGTGGCATTTTAGTTCTGTCCTGTGCACAGGCTGAGCCAGCTCCCTGCAACTGGGTGAAAGCCCTCTGGCAAGGAAGCAGAGAGGAGTGGCACCTGTCGGCATGAAGGGAGGTGTCCACCTCACACAGGTGAACTCAGATGTGGGCTAAGGGCAGTCAGCTGCTGCACGAGGTACCAGCTCCCACTGGGCTCCCTTCCCTCCGCCTGGTGGCCGGGAGTGGTGATGGGGCCTACCAGGGTTGCCGGTCTCGGTTACTCCGCGTCCCCCGCGGCTTGGCGTGAGCCCGCCCGTCCCTCTGGAACTCACCTCTTCATGAAATTGTCTTCAGACTCTCAACTGCTTCCGCTTCCTGTAAGGATCCTGACTGACAGAGCGAGGCAGGGCCAGGCTCTCTCAGAAGGCCTTCCGGCTCTCTAGAAGGAAACCCATGAGCTTCGTCAGCACTAACTGCTTAATCAGTCCGTCCGTCACTGTTGGCCACGGAAACATTCGTTCCGGGTGCAGTAGGATCTCAATGCCCACTGGCAGTTTGCTTTCCTCTTGAGGGTCACTTGCTGAAACCTCACTGTCGGTCCAGTGTTGGTGATGTTGCTCATGGCCATCTTCGAAGGTTCTCGTCCCAAGGAGAATTCGGGACTCTTTTTCATACCTATATTAAGCTTAAATTTGAATTAAATTTCATCTAAATAATACACAACACATGGTAACAAATAAAACAATACAGAAAAGCAGTTTCACTCTCTAGAGACAATTAATTTTAATTTCTGTTTTTAGTTCCTTTGGTGGTAACCGCCATAATTCTAGGTAGTATGCCTGGACCCCTATTTATTTATCAATTTGAAACAATATCTATTGACCCTCCAATGTAAAAGATGAAAATGATCTCATTTCTTCCCTCCCCTCCTCTTCCCAATATTTAATATTTATTTTATTTTTCTTTCTATTTATTTATTTATTTTTTGAGACAGAGTCTCACTCTGTTGCCCCGGCTAGAGTGCTGTGGCGTCGGCCTAGCTCACAGCAACCTCAAACTCCTGGGCTCAAGCAATCCTCCTGCCTCAGCCTCCCGAGTAGCCAGGACTACAGGCATGCGCCACCATGCCCAGCTAATTTTTTCTCTATATATTTTTAGTTATCCAGCTAATTTCTTTCTATTTTCAGTAGAGACAGGGTCTCGCTCTTGCTCAGGCTGGTCTCAAACTCCTGAGCTCAAACGATCCACCCGCCTCGGCCTCCCAGAGTGCTAGGATTATAGGCGTGAGCCACCGTGCCCAGTCCTCTTCCCAATATTTATATTCTTGTTCTTTAATTTGTTATCTTTGCAACTTTAAACTTTACTATTTCTTATTCCACCAACTTTATTTTGTATCTTAAGTGCTTTATTTTGAAATATGAGTATAGAGAATAACATAACACCCATGTTACTTAAATATTTTGTGTATATACATTTGTTGTATCCATAAATAATATATAGTCCTACCTTCTGTGTTTTAAAAATGTACATAAATGGTATTATTACTTTGAACATTATATTTTATAATTTGCTTTTTTCACTCAATTTGATGTTTTTGAAATTTATCCATGTTATTATACATAAGTTGTAGTCCTTTCATTTTAACTGCTGCCTAGTATTCCTTCCTTGAATGCACCACAGCTTATTTATTCAGGTCTTGTTGACGGAAAATAATAGTAACAACAACACTGAGTGCCTACTATCTGCCAGGCATTACTAAATACTTTATACTGCTTAACTAATTTGGCCCTGCAGTAATTCTCATTTATTTATGGGAAAACTGAGGCAAGACAGGAAGTCACATGCCTAAAATCTCAACAGCTAATAAGTGACTGGCTGGCTCTTGAGTCCTGTCTCTTAACCACTATGCAGTGTTGCTTCTTGACCTAGATTGATTTCTTTGAACCACTACAAACAGTGCTGCAGTGGGCCTCTTTATGCTCATGTGTGAGAGATTCTCTAGGAGAATTATTGGGATATAAGATATGGGCAGCTTCAGTTTGTCTGGATATATTGCCAAATTGCTCTCCAAAAATTTGCTCCAGTTCACATTCCTACTAGGTTCCATTCACTTCAAATGGTATCCCTTGACTCCCTACTTTATAAAAAGTGAGGTGATTGTTATCTGATTCTGTCTTCTTTCTTTTCTCCTACATTCTATCTTTTGTTGGTTACATTTCACCTTTTACATAGATAAAGTTGTTGACACATATTCTGTATAACCTTAACCAACTTTTCTCTGCTTTGGTCATAGGTTGACTTTAAAGTTAGACACCAGTTAATAGTATTTACACACTTATAACCATTTAAATATTTTTCAGTGCCTGGGAAAGCAATGCACTGGAATTTCATTCTCTTCCTTGCAGGTCCTATATTGCCCATCTGGGACCACATCAAATGAAATGATCATAGCACCAAGAACTAATACAGTCTCTTCACATTCAGCATTTGCTTTAAATCATGCCATGTTTAGTTGACCAAGGTATTTTGTGTAGTTTCCTCTAGCCTTTGGAATTTCTTACTGACTTTTTTTCTTTTCACACCATTTTCTATTATCACATTCTCACATTTCTCCTAAACACTCTATAATACCAACTTTTCTACTGAATGAGTTGGATTTTTCCCCAAAAGCCTCCATTCTGGAATCTTTTCTTCTTCTGTACCAATCTGGGCTTGCCCTCTAGGCCTGCTATACTGCCGTCATCCTGGAACCTTTTGTCTGCCCCTGTTTTCCTGGATCTGAATTGTTAGTTGACAGATTGCTTGTCTCCGTCCTTAGTTTACACTCTTGTTTTGGTGGAGTATATCCTTAAGTAATGTCTCACAGAAAGAAGCATAGAAGACAGACTTTCCAAGTCCTCATAGGTCTGAAATGTGTTTACCCTCACATTTGATAGCTTGGCTGGATATAGAATTCTGGCCAGTTGTCAAGCTGTGTGTGTGGGGCGGGGGGCGGGGGGGTGCGGGGGGAACATGTCCAAATGAGAAGAATAGTATCTATATAAGAGGTCTAGAAGTCTTAGCTTTCCCCCAGATGACCATTTCAAATTTTTGGAGCACACCTGGCAGATTTGTATGACCCCAGAAGTGACAACTGCCTGTGCTTTATGCACAAGAAAGGTGGGGGATTGTAGGTGTGTGCCAATAAGCATAATTGTCTACTGTTCACTCGCAGTTATCACCTTGACCCTTGGCTAGAGGTGGGGAACCTGCAGCCTTTAGGCCATATGTGGCCTTCTAGGTCCTTAAGTGCAGCTTTTCAACTGAATCTAAATTTTACAGAATAAATCCTTTTATTTTAATTAATATATTTTTGTTCGTCTTTTGTATTTTTATTTTACTTTTAAAATGAACACATTTAAAATACCAAAGAATAAAATAAGTTTCAACAAAATAATCTTCCCAGATTGACCAGCACAATTAGAACATTAGTAAGCCATGAGGGCCAAATTGACGGCTATTATGCTTATGATTTAGTTTAGCGTCACCTGTCTGACCAGTGCCACTACCGCACGAGGCTGGTTGGTGAGAGTTTATGGGGGTTGAGTACACCAGTCTGGTATCAGCTTTTGACAATGGTGCTCTGTGTTTCTGTTTGAAGTGGAATTTGTGAATAGTTGCACAGCTTGACAGTATTTTTAATTCTGTCTGCTTAATAACCCATCATGTCAAAGAAGACCAAGAGAACACTAAAGGAAGAAAACATTTTTTTAAATGAGGATTGGGAATTGCAATATTATCTTGTTTCTGCTAAAGATGAGATGATTTGCTTGCTTTGTGATACAACAATATCAACATTAAAGAAATTCAATGCTCATCAGCATTATAATACTCATAAGGATCATAAATATTTTAAATTAGAGGGAGAAGCATGAAAGGTTGTATTGCAGAAATTAAAAGATGAAAAGCAAAAGCAAAGATAATTCTTTCAAGCAGCAATAAGACCTAGAAATAATGCCACTGAAGCAATTTATAGAGTACCTTATATACTCGGGAAAAAAGGGAAGCCATTCAGTGATGTAGAAATTGTGAAAGAATGCATGTCAAAGTTGTAGGATGCTTAGATCCTGATAACATTTCAAAGTACAAACAACTGCCTCTTTCATGGAGAACCATAACTGATGGGCAGCATGAATTAGCCTTCAACCTAACAGAACAATACTTCGAAAGGACAAAATATATTATTCAATTGCTTTGGATCAATCTACTGATACTACTGACTTGGTGCACATTTTATACTTCATTCGGGTCATAATAGAAAAGTCTCTTTGCTATGAAGAGTTACTCACTTTGGGCATTCTTGAAAACAGAACACGGGAATAGATATCTTCAATAACTTTCAAGATAAATGTCATGAAGTTAGACTGAATTTGGTAAATTTAGTGAGTGTATGTACAGATGGTACACCTTTCCTGATAGGAAAACATGAAGGGTTTATTGCACAGATTTGAAAAGATACTCTCATTTCTTTTCATTGTATCTTCCATCAGCAAAATCTCTGTGCTAAAGCTACTATTTTAAGTGACATTTTGCAACAAGTTATAAGTATTGATAACTATGTTCCTGCAAATGCAACATGGCATCATCAGTTTCCTAACATGCTAAAGTTGAATGATGTGGTATTCACTGTGGATTTGCAGTATCAATCTAAAGTGTGTTGGCTATCGCACTGACAGGTGTTAGCCAAAATTTTGTCTCTGTGAGAACAGATAGTTAATTGTTATGAAGAACAGAATCAGCAATGTAAATTATTGAAAGAAGATTTCTATAGCAATGCAGCTTTTCTATGTGATACCATGTCAACTCAAAATGACTTGAATATGTCTTTGCAAGGCAAAACTAAGTCTATATATGATATCCAAGCATTTCTAAAAAAGCTATCTTTTTTCAAAACCCTTGTTCTTGGAAAGGAAATTTCAGATGAACATTTTCCCCAGTTAGCAAAGGTCATTGATGAGCAGGATGATATATGTGAATTATTTGAAGAATACGCAGCTGTAATAGACCTACTCATTGGAGAATGCACTGGAACTGACTTTGAGAATCATGACATCACACTCCAATTAGCATTTCAGCCTCACCTAGTTGACATCACCAAGGCACCTAAAGAAATACAGATGGAATTGATTGAGCTCTCAGTAGATGACATTTTAAAGTCATTGTTTGATGCTAAGAAAGATCCAATTGAAATATGGGAAAATGCAGTAGAATACCCAAGTCTTTGGCAACATGACCAAAAAATACTTTCTTGCTTTTCAAACACTTGTTGCTGTGAATCTACATTCTCCTACCTAACCCAAATCAAGACACCCTTACCCTTATGGTCACAAGTGACTGATACCCATCTAGAGGATCAACTGAAACTGTGGACCTCCATGCTGCAACCAAATATTCAAATACTTTTGAACAAAGAGTAGACACAACAAAGTCATTAAAAGGTTAGTTAACTTTAACAGTTTTCATGTTTTGAAATTACTAAGTACACAATAGTTAGATTTTAACAAAATAATGTACATTTTTAAGTAGATATAATTGAATTTTCTTGAATGTGGTGTTATTTGATTACAGCTAAATTAATGTGGCCTTCCAGTGTGAAAGGGTTCCCCACCTCTGCCCTTGGCCATACCTGCTGATTCTGAGCACAGAGCCTGGTTTCATCAGGTATACTGGCTCCAGCCACCCCTGTAGCCCTCCAGGAAGAATATGTGAGGTGTCAACTCTCTCTGCCTCTTTCATCCAATAGTCTTCTCCTGCCCACTTTCTATCGTGCAGAAATCTATTGACCATTTTCTATCCCTTGTGTGCTTCCTGCACTTTCCTTTTATGTATTTTTATACCTTTATTTCTCAATTTATTAGCTCTGTGACCTGGGAAAGTTATTTAACCTTTCAGTACCTCAATTTCCTCATATATAAAATACAAAATAATGGAACTTGCCTTATTAAGGTTGTCAGGATTGAAGGAGTTAATATAAATGAAGCACTAGAACAGCTCTTGGCACTCAGTGAGCTCTATAATATAAGTAAGTTGTCATTATTATGTGGTTGGGTCTTGAGTGGGGTGGGAGACAGGATCCCAAGGCTACAGTATTTAGACAATTTACAAAGTGCTCGGGTCTCCAAGGAAGAAAACTCGTGGAATAAAATTACCTAATGTTTATATATGGTTTGCTCATCTTTAGCTTGGGGTCCCCTGACGCAGAGCTTCTTAAACTTTAATATGCATCATAATTACCTGGGAATCTTATTAAAATGCAGATTCTGATTTAGTAGGTAGGAAGTAAGCTCCACATTCTGCATTTCTAGCAAGCTCCCCAGTGATGCTGAAACTGTTACAAGAGTGTAGGTGTTTGTGTGTGCATACACAGGTGTGTGACCACCTGTGTATACTAGATGCCAATATGAAATATATTCTGACCGTAGGTCACAGTAAACAATTTTTGAAAAATGCTGCCAAGAGAAATATCTTCCAGCCTTGCTCTGAACTGTCTCCACAAGAGACTCCCCCCATGTCAACTTTGGGAGTCGGGGTTTGATTTTATCCAGGAAGCAGGAGCGTTCCATACCGCTTCTAATCACTCTGCAATAAAAGTGCCTCACAAATCTTCACAAATCTTTAGTCTTGTTATTTGAGGCCTCCTCCCCCAACAGCGCCTAAGATGTTTCCTGGCATTATCTGCATTTCTGTGCTGGTTTTCCCAGCACTTTGGGGCTTCTGACTTGGCGCCTCTCTTGCAGACCACCAGGGACCTCACATCCACCACCCCTTCCCTGAAGTATCTAGTTTCACTCCTTAGCTACTGGTTTAGAGTTTCTCTTCCTTGGAAGACAGGGACAGCTGGGAATGTGGATCTCATCCTGTCTGGGTTTTCCCCTGACAAGTGGCGGTAGTGGCAGGATATGAGGTGCTTGAAGACCACTCATGATACTATTATCACCAAGAGCAGAGTCAGTAACGGAAGGAACAGGTGCAGGGGACTGGGTTTTACTTTGCAGGCAAGACAGAACAGCTAGCAGGGCAAGTGCGGGAATCATGGATTTTTGAAAAATCAGTTGGGGCAGGGATGAACAGGTGGAGGACAGCGGAGTTTTAGGGTGATGAAACTATTCTCTATGATGCTGTAATGGCAGACACATGACATTATGCATTTGTCAAAGCCCATAGAATGTACAACACCAAGAGTGA
Source organism: Indri indri (assembly GCA_004363605.1). Lineage (NCBI taxonomy): Eukaryota > Metazoa > Chordata > Mammalia > Primates > Indriidae > Indri > Indri indri. The sequence continues at coordinate 48,853 of RJWJ010003326.1, forward strand.
ACCCTGATGTAAACTATGGACTTTGGTTCATGATAATGTATAATATCAATATTGGCTTATCAATTGTAACAAATGTACCACGCTAATGCAAGACGTTAATAATAGGAGAAATTGGAGGCGGGGTGTGAGGGGTAAGTGTACGGGAACTCTCTGTACTTTCTGCTTAGTTTTTCCGTAAACTTAAAACTGTTAAAAAAAAAAGTCTATTAATTTTTTGTTAAAGTGGAGATAAAAACTAACTTCATAGGGCTATTGTGATGACTAAAATTGACACATACAAAAGCACTAAATAAATGTCCATAACACCAAAAAAAAAAAGAAAAAAGAAAATACCCACAATTACCAAGTGTCCTATATGAATAAGATCTCCCCTCACCCACTCCTTTCCCCAGAGGTGACAATTGCTCTTGAAGTGACCTGTATCCTTGCAGACTGTTTCCTATGCACATATATATATATATATACAATACTTCCCAATATTGTGCACCCTTTTTGGTGGGCTGCTTTCCCTTTCTGCACCCTATCTACCATTAAGACCATACCATGAGGCTTTTTGTGCCCCACAACCAGAAAGGTAAGACACAGAGTGGTAGAAGGAGTGGAACCTACACCTTCTCACCCAGGAGTGTATGTAAAAGAGAAACAGATTGAGAAGCTCAAACAGTAGGGTCCTTGTTTTCTCTCATCTCTGGGCTGAACTTTGGGGCAGGTGGGAATGTAATGACCATTCAGATAGAGACAAAAGAACCCAAGACCACTGGAGCTAGTGGTGTTTACCCAGTATCTCCAGGGGGCTGTTGTTCCAGCCTTTGGAGGAAGCCCCTCACTCCACTTAGTGCCCCTTCTATAATGCACATGATGAGCATTTCTGTGGGATGGAAACCTAGATGTCTACTCACTGAAGTGAATAGTATAGGCATGGTTCTTATTATAAAACATAATACATGCACATGGAAATAATGATTTAAATAGAAAGGTATAAAATAAAAAGTCTCACTCCATAATCCCCCACCCCAGGCCCATTTTTCATAGGTAACTGGTTTTCACTTGTTTACAGTATTTTTTTTCCTGCTAGTCATCTACATAATTCAAATAACATGTTTATACGGTTTCCTGGCTTATTAACTTTAAGAAGAATCTACTGAACACTGCTTTGAAAAATAAAAAGTTTGACTCATATTAAATCCTCTTCTAACCTTTGTTAAATTATTTTTATTTTTAGTTCTAGCAGCTATTTTTATATCTTTAGAAATACAACCTTTTTGATGCGATGATGTTCAGTAATATTTCTTTCAGTGAGAAATATGAGGAAATAAGAGTTCTTTTCCTTTTGTTCCCCTCCCTTTCCCCTAACTTCCATCTATATTTCTATTTTTATGTGACCAAAGTCAATAATGTCTGCATTCTCTTTTGTAATTATAATCAAATCTTACATGCTTTGTTTATAGAATGATTCTTCAAAAAAATCAAAAGAGCATGTATAGTAATGATTGTGTAAATATCCTTTATTGCTGATTGGATAATGTAGCTTAGCCAGAAGCAATATATCAGAGGTAAATCATGTGGCTTAGAATAGCTCTGCCACTTAAGAGCTGTGGGACTTGGTATAGTTACTCAATCTTCCTGTGCCTCAATTTTTTACCTGAAAAAAAATGAGATAATAGTACCTACACTCATAGGATTGTTTGAAGATTAAATAAAATAATCTAGCTAAAGCACTTAGCACAGTGCCTGACACCTAGCAAGAATTTTGGTAAAAGTTCATCATTATTATTATTATTAGTAGTAGTAGTAGTAGTATGTGAATGAATCCATTAGGAAGGTGTTGTAATTCTTATGTTATTAAACTTGTGTCATGCTAAGGGGAATATTCCAAGTACCAAGGTTAAATGGATTCTCTCTCTTGGCACGTCAGCAATTCAAAATCACCCCATAAATTATTTTGCTTCATTTTTTTAAACTATACTTTTTGTATTTTCTGACATTTCCAATTGCCTTTCTATTGTCTTGTTCAGTGAAGAAACACACAATATCTTCCTCTTATCCAAGGGAAATGTTCCAAGATACCTAGCAGATGCCTGAAACCTTGGATAGTATTGAACCTTGTATATATTAATACTGTGGTTTTTTTCCTATACATACATACCACTAATAAAGTTTAATTCATAAATTAGTCATAATAAGAGGGTTTTTTTTGAGACAGACTCTTTCTGTGTTGCCCAAGTTAGCATGCAGTGGCGTCGTCATAGCTCACTGCAACTTCAAACTCCTGGGCTTAAGGGATCCTCCTGCCTCAGCCTCCTGAGTAGCTGAGACTACAGGCGCATGCCACCATACCCGGCTAATTTTTCTAGTTTTTGTAGAGACAGGGTCTTACTATGTTGCCCAAGCTGGTCTCAAACTCCAGGGCTCAAGTGTTCCTCCCGCCTGAGCCTCCCACAGTGCTGGGATGACAGGCGTGAGCCACCGCACCCAGCCCATTTCTGTTTTGTGATAAGAAAAACCAGCTGATCATTCTGTACATCTTGGCAGATGCAAAATCAAAATTAGAGGAGATGGGATCCAATCCAGAAATCCTGAAACGTTCTAGGAATGAATATTCTTAGGGTGTAGCTTAAGATTTTACTTAATGCCAAACTTCCCTAAAGACCAGATGGGAGGGGGTAGAATAATAATAAGACCTAAGCTCTCCATGGGGAACTAGCGCCTGATGTTTCATGACGCTTTCCAACAATGCAAATGGTGTCAGTTCCCCTACATTGGCTGTGATGTTTTAATAAATCAAATTATCAAAGCCTCATAAATGTAAAAAAAAAAAAAAAAGAAACAAAAACAAGTGAAGCAAGCATGGTCTGCTACTCTAACATCAAAGAACCCTAAACCATAAATCCATAACATTCCCTTTCAAAAGCAGATGATGAAAAATATGGAATGAGTTTCTTAGATTTAATTTTAAAGCAGCAAAAGTATGTGAAAACAGAAGAGAAATGCTGAAAAGCAGAACCTAGAGCAGAGGGCACTTCATTTTAGAATTTTTAGCTTCTCCAGGGAGCAAAAGAGCTTAGTTCCTCAATGTCTGGAAAACCATAGGCAAAGTTTGCAAGCTTTTTTTTTTTTGTAGAGTCCAATCATTCAGCTCAAGTCAGTAAATCAGATACCCAGGGGGTACATAACACATTATTAAATCTATGCAAGAGTTCTGAGTTCATCAAGGAAAATAAAGAAAGGTGCTAAATGTCACGAGCGATTTTCCTGGTAACCAAACCTTCGAATGTTCAATTGGTTTTTAAATCATACAGTCTCCTTTCCTGCAAAGTTTCACTTACAGTAGTAGACACTGGTCATTTTGGGGGGTTAGACACATCTTATTCTCATTCTGATGACATCCCAGTTTCCTTTCAGGGAATTGCTTTTCCCCGTTGTGTGTAATCTTGGTGGGAAGCAGTGCCTGCCCCCCACCTCCCAGCCTTGCAAGCTGAAAGGGTCAGGTCAGCCTCATCCCAGCCTGGCCATGCGTGGGCAGCCAGAAGGTGTGCGTGTGACACAGGCTCACGCAATGGGACACTCTCCCCAGCCTGAAGTAAGGATATCAGTGGTAACGACAATTTATATTTTCTTGAGCTCCCTTTATCTGCCCATTCTCCAAACCTGACCTTCTAGCCCTTCATTGATCTGTCCCCAGTAGCTATCCAGTAAATCCTTTCTTTTTTCTCGAGACCATTAGAGTCTATTTCAGTTACTTGTGTTAATAACTAGGAAGTCTGACTAACGTACTCATTCATTCAAAGAAAAAAATTTCTTGAATATCTACTATGCTTTGCACTAGGAATATGGGGATATGGTTCCTGCCCTCAGACTGACTATAGGGGAGATTGTTATATAAATAGGTAATTGAAATACAATACAGGAAGGGCTATCGTAGAAATGAACAAAGGTCACAAAGGAATAATTCCTCTTAGGAGACATAGGGAATGCTCCACAGAGGAGCAAAGCGTGCGTCTCGTTTCAAAGGACAAGGAGGAGTAGGAGAGGAGTTTGCCTTCACAGAACAGATGAAGCAGGCTTTCCAGGGGAGGGGACGGCACGCACGAAGGCATGGAGGTATGAAAGAACGGGTCAGGTCATGTGTGGGGAGCTTCCAGCAATTAGGCTGGGGCAGAGCATACGTCATGAAGGACCATGTATGCAGTGCGGAGGGGGATTGGTGTTAAATAAATAGCCAGTGGGATGGCTGATGCAAAGAAACTCAAGAGCGCTGCCCCTAAATACATGAGGTCTCAGAAACTCATTAGGCAGAAGTAAAACTTAAAATGGAAAGTAGATGCTTCAGATCAGTTATGAATAACTTTTCTTTTCAAGGACCAAATCAGGAAAAGTAAAAATATTTGCAGGCCATATTTTAAAAACAAAACAATCACTTTAAATCTCATGGGATTCCAATTTTGATGATCTACTCTATTGATCATAAGAACGTCAAGGATTTAATTAGCAATTCTTATTAGCTGCTAAAATATTAACACTTGGGAATATTTGAGAATTGCCTACTGTTGGGAGACAATTCTCCATGAGTCTCTCACATTTCTATACACCTCGCAAGCAGAGACACTGACTGCCTTTTGTTTCAGACTACCTTTTCAAGGAGGTGTGTGAGGTAGGCAGCCTTGTTAAAATAGAGATATAGTGTCCCCTTGCTATGGTTTGAATGTTTACCCCTTCCAAAACTCGTGCTGAAACCTAATCCCCAGTGTGGCAGTATCGAGAGGTAGGGCCTTTAGGAAATGATTGGGTCATGAAGATTTTGCCCTCATGAATGGATTAATTCACTTGTGGATTAATGGATTAATGTGTTGCTATGGGAATGAGACTGGTGGCTTTATAAGAAGAGGAAGAGAGACCTGAGCTAGCATGTGTAGACCCCTTACATGTGATGCCCTGTGTCTCATCGGTACTCTGCAGAGAGTCCCCACCAGCAAGAATGCCTTCACCAGATATGGTCCCTCGATCTTGTACTTCTCAGCCTCCATAACTGAAGGAAATAAGTTGCTTTTCTTTATAAATTACCCAATGTCAGATCTTCTGTTGTAAGCAACAGAAAATGAACTAAGACACCCCTACAGAGCAAACGGCATTATTATGCCCTTTGGAGAGACCCTATGGGAGATAAGAAGAAGGTATAAAACATGACCCCTACTCTCCCTATATGTAGGGAGAGGTGACCAACACATCTGAAATTAGAGCAAATAACACAGAGTAATATATAATTAAGTAATACATTCCATAGCAAAAGATGGCTCTTTATTTATATTGTTTTGATGCTTAGCATGATGTTTTGAACACTGCAAATTTGAAAGGAGACAAAAGCCAGGGAAGACTGGATGATGCACAGGAAGCTTCTGTAGAGAAGGCTTGCCCTGGGCCCTGAAGGACAGGAGGGTTGCTGTGAGAGCACAGAAGGGAAACATTCATTATGAAGTCGGGAATGAGACGGTTCAGGAGCAAGTTGTTGGATGTCAGTTGCCTGTGCTGTTTCCTGGATTTATCCTCTAGGTGTCCTAATCTCCCTGTCTGTGAAGTCTGGGCAATAATGTCCCTATGCCCGGGAGGAGTTATAGGGATACAATCAGCCAGCAGGTGTGAAAGCTTTTTTGAAGTGAAAGCACTTAATAGACAAGATAAATAGACTGATTACATCGACAATTATCTTATTATTGCTGAATCTTCTCTTCTCCAGGCTAAATGTCCCTGGGCATCTCCGTCCGTGAGTCACATGTCAAGGCATGAATCCTGTCTGTTGTTCTGTATAACCACAGCATCATTTATCTGTGTTCTTAAAGTTTAGTACTCAGAATTCTCCAGTTACAACCTGACAGACAGATTGGAGAGGGGATTTCACCTTCTTTGCTATAGATGTTATATTTATGCAGCCAAAAATGTCATTAACACCATTACCTCTTATGGGCCCTTCATTTTAATGTAACTGCTACTGCATTTTTCTCTATCCTGTACTTCTGGACTCAAAGGTAGGAATTTAAACTCAAGCTTCAATTTGCTGTCTCCAGAGGAGAGCTGACGCGTATGATAGTGATGGCTGAGCAGACTGGCAACCTCCAGGATGTGTGAGATGGAGACCTAAGCTGGGCACCATCACCCGATTAGGAGGACCAGACCATTCTCAGTCCTGGTCGCCTGGTGCAGCTGGGCCTTCGGCAATCACATGTCTACCTTTTTCCTCAAACCCCTTATTCCTAACCATCACCTTGTTCTAAGATGACTTTTGCCTCCTAACACTGGGCAGGAATTTCCTCCCAGGACACCTGCAGATGCACTCGTCTCCACCAGCACCAGTCCCTTTCCCCTGCCCCTGTGATCTAAGGTTATGCTTTGGCTTTTTATGGTCACCATTCCAACAACCCACGTTCCCTCTCTCCTGTATCTGAAATATTGCCCTTCTTACTGGCTCTGCTACCTTGGCACAAAAACAGCCTTTCGGTCTTTTTCATAAAACCCATCTGTTATGCACTGAATGTTTCTGTGCTTGCCCGACCTTCAAATTCGCAAGTTGAAGCTCTAACCTCCAGCGTGGAGATGGGGTTTCTACAGGAATAATTAAGATTAAATGCGGATATAGGGGTGGGACCCTGATCCTGTAAGATTAATCTCCCTGTAAGAAGAGACACCAGAGAGCCCCTCTCTCTTTTTCTCCCCCTAGCTCTCTTCTCCTCCTCCTCCATGCCCACTGAGGAAAGGCCATGCGAGGACATGGCAAGAAAGTGGCCATCTAGAAGCCAGGAAGCAAGTCCTCGACAGACTCTTAACTGATACATGGGTCTAACAACCTCTACTCCTTTAAAAGTCAACCCAGCGTGTCTCTCCTGGGAAGTATTCCCTGATCCTTAATTATGATGTGGATGTTCTTCCTTTGGCCCCTATACTAACCTATGCATAATTCTTTCACAGACTTATCACACTTAATGTAACCATTTATTTGCCTGTCTTCCCCTCTGGACTGTGAACTGTTAGAAGGCTATGTCTTACTGGATTTTATTTTCCCAGTGACTTGCACATTGTCTGACACACTGTAGGCCTTCAAGACCTAGCACATGATAAGTTTTGAGTTATAAAATGCACTTTGAATCTCCCTTTTAGGCAAAAGGTACACCTTCAAATCGTATGCTATAAAAACTTATCATAATTATGGTTATCTATCTTTAAAGGTGAAAAAACCAATTTATTTACATAAATTTGGACATAGGAAGTGCCACAAACAGAAAAGAAAACCCATAAATAGATCTTAGAGTGAGGTTCAAAACAAAGACTCTCAGACAAAAGCAGAGAATGTGTTGGCAGCAGATATTTACTTTAAAAAATACTAAAGAAAGTTATTTAGCAGAAGGAAAATAATCCTAAATGGAAATACGGTAATACTGGAAGGAATGTAGAGAAATGGAAAAGGTAAACGTGTGGCTAAAACATAATGAATATTGACTGTTTAAAACAACAATAATAAGGTTTAGTGGGAGTACAAGAATGCAGAAATGAAACACATGACAACAATAACAACAATCAAAACAGGGGAAATGGGTGTCTTAGTCTGTTCAGGCTGCTATAACAAAATACCACAAACTGGGTGGCTTATAAATAACAGAAATTTGTTTTTCACAGTTCTGGAAGCTGGGAAGTTCAAGATCAAGGCAGATTCAGTGTCTGCTGAGGGCCCACTTTCTGGCTCATAGATGGTACCTTCTTGCTGTGTCTTCACAGGGAAGAAGGGGTGAGAGATCTCTCTGGGGTCTCCTTTATAAGGACTCTAATCTCACTCATAAGGGCTCTAACCCCATGACCTAATCACCTCTCAAAGCACCCCCCCCACCTCCAAATAACATCACCTTGGGGGTGAGAATTTTAACATATAAACTTGAAGGTGACGTAAATATTCAGACCACAGCAATGTACTTACCTGTTGTAAGGTTCTTTCAATGTCCAAGAAGTATTAATGGTACTAGTTTACAGTAAACTCTAATAAGTCAAGGAAGCATGTTTGTAATCCCTGTGGTAACTAACCACAAGAAGAATTATTAAAGAATGTATAATCAATAAGCAATTAGAGAGTGGGAAATGGAATAGTTTTTAAAATCCTAAATTAATGTAAGAAAAGAGAATACAAAAAAGGAAAGAAAGGGGAATAAAAAACAGATGGGACAAATAGCATATGAGGAGGAAGATGGCAGATTTAAACCCAAATAGGCAGCCATGGTGGGCCTATTGTCCAGTTTACTAATTTCAGAAAAGCAGAAAAAGCCAGCCTGGGGAATCAATGTGTTTATCATGGAGTAGAATTGCAGAAAGAGGTAAAAAGAAGACACTTTGTGCCTTAAGAGAAAGATGGAGGGATGTATTATCAGATGTGCTTTCTAGCCCAATCACACCTTCTATCTGTGGATTCTCTGAGAAAGTCTCCTGTATCCTCACAATAAACTCTCCTTTCTGAGCTGGTTTCAGGCTGTTCTGTTCCAACCTTCTGTTGCAAACAAATGACCTCTGACTGAGACAGTGGTCACAGTCAGTAGAAGCTGAGAAATATGGTCTCATTAGATCAGGCTCTGGGGAGAGAGAACTAGTGCCTTGGTCATGCAGCTTCTATCACAAAAATGCTTTTATATTCCAGGTTCTGATTATGATGATTTCTGATGTTTTTTAAAAATATTCTGAAATGCTAAATAGCCACTCTTTACATTAATCTTAGTAGAAAGGTGGTGGTGTTTACAATTAATAGAATATTGAAATTTGTAAAGTAAAAATTTTTCATGCTAAGAAACAAAAGAAAACCAAAGGCCTCTTGGTTGATTATTCTACCATGACCATCTGGTTTTATAATTAATGTCTTGCCAATATACTAAAATGTTTTCTATGTAAATCTTTTACATTCTTGCTACATTTTCAAGTAAAGTCTCTGAATTAAAACTTTGTACCATGAGTCAGCAGTTAAAGCAAACATGTTTTTTCCATTTATCTTCCTTTGGGAAAACCCAGTCCCAAATGCAAAATGCCTGCCATCCTTCAGTTCTTTCCATCAATCCAGATGTCCATAATTACTTCTGGAGGTTACCACAGTGGTTTTCCCTGCCATCTGACACCATCTTTCCCATGATTGCCTGGGATGGCTTCTCTTGCCTTTCACTGTTCCCTAGAAATACTCCCTTTCAACAGCAAAAAACATAACCTGTGGTCTGCAGATCGTAGGACCTGGAGACACCTCATGTTCTTGGGTGGCTTCATGCATGGATTGCTATGCTGGGACAAAGAGACTCTCTCTTCATATCCCATTTTAGAAGTGGTTGTTCTGTTCGCTGAGCTGTATCGCAGAAATATTCTAAGAAGGAGGGAAGGTAAAGTCCCAAAGATCATGTATACAAAAGCCATGAGGTCTATGTAGACATTATTTATGACAATATTCTCCAAAGTGTGGCCCCAAAGCCCTAATGACCCTCATCAGCATTTGATTGGCCTCAGACAAGTGACCAATTGACCATTTACTTAGGAAAGATGCTGAGCTCAGCAGTGTCTTGTTGCCTGAATGTCTATGCCAGCAAGCTCTGCTTCTCTTGAAGAAGCCCTGCAGAAAGCAGCTCACCAAGGGTGCTATCTTGGCCCCCTGGCCACTCAGTGGACATTGCTTTCTGCATGCTTCTCTATACACACACACACACACACACACCCTACAACCAACTTGGTCTTGGTGATGATAGTGTAATATAGAAATTTATCAAAAAATGTTACTAAAGACTAGTTAAATCAGATCATTTGTTACAAGTCTACTACAACCATATATTATTCTAGGAGCTTTACCTACATTCTCTCTAATCCTTGCCACAACTGCATAGATTGTATACCTTTATCCCTATTTAACAGAATAGGAAACCTAGGTTCAGAATGGTTAATTTAACTTGCCCTGAATCATATGGCTAGTTATTTTCTCTTACTGACATGGCTTTTCACATAGGAAAATTAATCCAGTCTGGGAGTATTTGCTCAAGATTTGAATAGAGAAGGGAAAATCCTGAAATGACAGCAGGATAACAGAAATAACTCCTTTTTAAAAATTAAATTCAAATAATATGTAGCTGTACTGCTTAAAATCTTCCTATTTCACACATCAGAACAATATCTAACTAATGGAGTTGCCTGTTTAGGGTTCTGAGCTAATATGCCATCATTTCAGGCACAAACAGACAAAATGTGTTAGAAAGAGTTTCTTATTCTCCATATGCATCGAATATCTCTCTCTCTGCCAGTGACCCTCGGATGAGCTGAGCACAAATGAATCTAAACAAGTGGATTATATTCTTCTGGAATACATATGATTTGTAAACTAAGGGGGAAAGAATTTAGGAAAAAGTATATTTTGGGATTTGATCAAAACCAAATTACTCAGGAAAAAACAATATATATATATATATATATATATATATATATATATATATATATACATAATCTGTAACAGTCCAGCTAACTCCCAAAGCCATCAAAACCAATGGCTTCTAAACAATTTAGGCCAGGCACATCAGAAAGAGTGAGATGAGACTTAAAAAGTTCCAACTCAACTGCTTAGTATATGTTGTTTCTAGAATTTTCTAGAAGCCAAAAATTTCTTTTCGGTCAAGAAAATAGGCATTTTGGAAGGGCCTAAGGAAACAAAAATGAGTAAGTGAGCAAAAGCAGGTTATCTTAACAAACAGTATAGGCGTGGAATACACAAGAAATTATCACAGCTACAATAATAAACCCATTCTTTCCTCCCATTTTCATCAAAGGTACTTGGAAAAATTTTTTCACCTTCTTCAGGCTGAGGGGAAGTCAGATTTTCTCTCTCTTTTGTGAGTCTTTCAGTAGCTTTCCTGGGACAGAATTACACCCACCCAAGCCCTGACCACAGGCTGTAGAGGCAGGCTTCTTCTTAATAATATTCTTTTTTGTTGTTTCGATTTTAGAAATCAGTTAATCCTGTGACTCTCCTTTCACTGAAATCTATTGCATTTGTTTCTGTGGTCTTTTGGCTTGAGCTAACTGTTTATCAGTGTCTCACTCCCTGAATTTTAGGTTCTTTAATTCAATCAATAGGTGAATAAATTCTTAATTTTGGTGCTATGGAAGTAAACAAGGTGATGTAAACAGAGGGTAACTGGGGGTGGGATGAGGGTGTTACTTTAGGTCGGGTGGTGGAATGGCATCTCTGAGGAGGTGGCATTTGAGCTGAGAATCAATCGTTCAGGGAAAGAGAGTTTCAGGCCCGGGGAACAGTGTGAGTGCGGAGCCTCAAGGCAGCCATCAGAGAACAGAAAAGTCAGAAAGCCACTGGGGAGTTGAAACTGGTGAGGGGTCGGGGTGGAAGACAGGCTGGGTGGGCTGGCACAGGTGAGCCCTTGTCTTGGAGGATGCAGTTTAGATTTCACTCTAAGGATAAGGGGTAAAGCATGAAGGATTTCCAGAAAGGCAGTGACATAATCTGGAATTGCTGGGGTTTTTCGTTTGCTTGTTTTGTTTTGAATTTTTCTTTTTAAAAGACTACTTTGGCTGCTGTTTAGAGAATGGACTAAAACAGGACAGGAGTGGAGTCAGAGAGAATATTTAGGAGGCTGAAGCAGATGTTCAGGTGGGAGCGATCCCCCCTTTGGGGAAATGATATGAATACTAAGTCGAAAGTCTGTGAAGACCTGACTAACCTAAGATCCTAGAGCCTGGAAACTGTTAACTATATTCTTAAAGGACAGCGAGCAGAGGGAATTAGAAAACTTGTTTTATTCAGAAGAGCAGCACCGTAACTTATCATGATAAATGCCCTCATTGAGTGCGTTCTATGAGGTGAGTACGTTACGATGTGTAATATATATTATCAGTCCAACAATCTTATCAGTTGGGCATTATTAACTCCGTTTTGCAGATAAAGAAGTGGAGGCTTAAAATGGTTAAATGACTTGTCCAACAAAGTCACAGAGCTAGTAATTGATGAAGATGAAATTTGAACAAGTCCTCGCTCTCTCTGTCTCAGAAAGAAAGAAAGAAAGAAAGAAAGAAAGAAAGAAAGAAAGAAAGAAAGAAAGAAAGAAAGAAGAAAGGAAGGAAGGAGAGAGAGAAAGAAAGAAACAAAGGCTACAAGGTAAAGAAATGATAGACCCATTACAGGAAAGACCGTATAAAAATTATATCAATGGTTTCACTGACTTGGGGAGAGTTTAAAACATATACCAGAAATTAATTTTGAACAATTACTTGAAATTTTGGCTGACTGCAAGTGATGAGAAAGAAAAAAAATGGTACGGTCAAACTTTCAGAAAGCAATAGATTAAATAGGATGGTGATTATCAGAAGAAAAATAAAAATCAAGTAACATACACTTTACCAAAAAGATAGGAAGGGAGGGAGGGAAGGAGGGAGAGAGGAAATGTTTCCCGCTCCCCAAGCAGGAAATAAAAAGCCTTTGCAGAGAGGCAACATTTCCAGTGCAGCTTCTGTGCCATGGAGGAAGCATCTCTGGGTTGGCCCAGACAGGGGAAAGGCCCTCCACTTTGGACAACTCAGAGAGGGGGAATATCTTACAGAGGGGCACAGTTCTATCTCCACGCGATTGCCTTCTCCCTACACTTAACTGAGAATTTTGCAAAAAGAAAATGAAGGGCTTTGCCTCATTTCTGTTACTCTGTTTTCTAAAGAAACAGTGACCTAGTGAGAAATCTCAGCGAGGTCAGGGCCGAGAGACTGTCGAGTTGGGGACACCCGCTGGGATTCCTAAACACAAGCGGCCTCCCTCAGGCAGGGAACGCGGACACTTGTCTGGGCCTCTCTGGGGGGCGCGGTGCGAGTCGCCGCTGCTGCACCTTGGGTTTTGTTCGGAATGCGCGGATCGCCTTTTAAATCCCGTTCTCCTCGGTTGCCATTGTTTTGTTTTGTGCACTGTTGGTTTTTCTGTTCAAAATATAACAACGTCTGGGGGTCGGGGCGCCCCAGATGAGCAGGGACCCGGGGCTTCGGAGACGCCCGGAGCGGAAGGGCTTGGCTGCAGAGCTGGCCGGCGCTTCCCAGGCTGAAGCCAAGGAACCTCGGCGCTGCCGGCGGGGAGGTGTCACCCGGCAGTGCGCCGGGAAGCCGGGGAGCCGGGAATCCAGAGCGCCAGGCCTCCCTCCTTCTGCAGGCTGGGGGCGGGGGCAGAAAGCTGAGCCCTCAGCCGCCTCCCGGCCCACAGCTGCCCATCCCTGCCCTGGCCAGGCACATAGAGCTGGGAGGCCTCACCTCCCTCCCCGGGAGAGCCTGAACCCCATCCTGGCAAAGGCAGAGGGAAACCAGCACTGGTCTCAGGACAGCTATGGGTGCCCTGGGGACACATTCAATGGGGAGTAGAGTATATGCGAGATATGTACGATGTATACCATGCATTATCTCCTTAATACAGATCACATGTAGAGTATATAGTATGCTTTATTTTACTTATCCTCCCAACAAATTAACCTGAAACTCAAAAAGGTTAAGTCATCTGTCCAAGGTCACACAGCTAGTAAGTGGGCTGCTAAGAGTCAAACTCAGATTTTGATTCCAAACCCCTGCTCTAAATTTTTAGTATTCATGAACTGATTTGAAAAATTTGTTAAGCACCCACTATGTTCCAGGGAAGGACAAAGACCACTGGAGGGCCAAGGCTCAGAAAAGGTAGTGATGCCCCCTTCCTGTCCCACACCCAATGTGGAATTCTCAACGAAATTGGTTTTTTTAAGATTACAGCATTTCAAAGACTACGGAACTTAAGATAACATATTTGATTTTTAATTTATATTTTTCTGATTGAAAAGTTCTGAACAAGGTCACTAGCGCTAAATTTTTCTCTTTTTTGTGCACTCAAGCACATGTATGGGTAATCCAGGCCTGGGTATGACAGCGGACCAGACAGAAGCAGCATCCTTCTAGTCCAGGAGCTTGGAGCTCTTGCGAGAGGCAGGCATCCCACCCTATAAGCATGCAGCGTTCTGAAGGGGAAGCCCACAGCCCCACTGCAGGCTTCTCCCCCAGGATCTGGGATCCTGACACCCCCTACCTTGTCAGACCCCAGAGCATATCTGGAGGGCAGAGAGCAGGGCTGGCAAAGCATGGGCTCCCTGGGGTAATTAGGCCTGAGTTGACCACAGGTGCTACGCAGGTGGTCTTAGCCCCTAGCGATGACCTAGGAGAAGCCCATGGGAGCCCTCAGCTGCAACCAATCCTCCAGCCTGCCTGCCTGCCTTCTTGAAATAGTCCAGATTTCACTTATTAGATATATTAATCCGAAGTTAACAATTTGTGCTTGTTTCCCTAAATGGCTTGAAGAGAAGAATGTAAGGAAAAAGAATTTGATCTGATGGGAAGGCTTAACCCCGATGGACTAAGTGGCTTTCATAGCCTGACTTTTAAATAACTGGAAATGGAGGGACTGTTCACAAAAGTGGAGAGCCAGAGGGTGAGCCCAACGGGAGTTAAAAAAACACAAACAAAACCCATCCCCTTCTCGGCCCCAACCTGCCATGTGACTCTGAGGACATTGCTTACTGCAGTGACAGCATTTTAAACAGCTGCCCAGAGGGGTTTTAAATAGACTTGATGTAATTCAATGATTTATAGAGCATGGGTTACCAAAATATTAAAGTTCTGAAATGTCCCTAAACCAAGACCATGGCCCCAGCATTACCCTCTCTGAACCACATAACTCTCTGCTGTTGGCGTGTGGTACATGTGGCTCCTTCAGAAAACTGTGGCTGCTCTAAATGAGGGGCCAGAAAAAGATAAACAGCCACTGATGAATAGAGACGACCTTCCATATAAAAACATACTCTCCTGGTCTTCAATAACGAGGCACCCATCTTCAGGAAACAAGCCAGGCAATTATTCTTTAATTGCATATCAAATCTAAGTATTCAAGGAAATTGCAGGGGGGGATACACAAAGAAATGAATCTGGGTAATGAAGTGCCCCCAGATCTCTACTTTATAAAATAAGCCACAATTATGTAAACATTTTACAGCCTTAATCAATAGCCCCCTCAAATGTGATGGCCTAAAAGCACACACAAGTTTGGAATTGGAGATCATTTTCATCCTTCCATTACATTCTTTTCATTATATCAGAGCAACCCTCCTTTTTCTAATCCTTATGTATCCCCCGGCCTCAAAGAGAACACCCTGAACCAAAGGCAGGTCTCAGAGAATTCTGACAGTTTTGTTTATGTCAGAAATAATGAAAGATGACAAGCTATCACATTTAGACTTGTAACATGATCATTTGCTTCAGGACTCCCTGCTAAGATTAATTTGGAGACAGGAAAGAAGGAGAAAGAGGAGGAGGAAGAGGGGCAGGAGGAGAAGGAGAACAGCGATTAGGTGCTGTCTTTAAAAGTAAGGGAGAGGGACTGGCGACCTGGTAGGTGGTTTTTACTTAGCCAAGGGGCAGGAGAAAATTGAGTGAATCTCTGTGTGTGGGTTTTTATCTAATGTTCCTTATTTGTAAACGCATATTTTGCTGAAGAGAATTATGGTGAGAAAAAACAGAAACAATAGAAATCATTGATGATATGCCTCAGGCATGGTAGAGAGTGATGAAAAAGATCACTCTCTCCTGTGTGTTCACTATCACCACCAGCATCACCATCACCATCACCACCATTACCACCAACGCCAATAATACCATCACCGCCACCATTACCACCAACACCATCACCACCACCACTAACACCAATACCATCACTGCCAACACCGCCATCACTACCTCCATCATTTCCACCACTACCACCACCACTATCACCACTACCACCACCATCACCACCAACACCACCACCATCTCCATCATCACTACCACTTTCACCATCACCACCATTTCCACCATTACCATTACTACCACCACCACCTCAAATAAGGAAGCATAATTTCTCTGGGGTAAACTTACATACCCAAAATAGTTATTTGCTTTGTGAAATGCACCTTGGTTCTGGGGTTGGTAATTAGAAGAAGCCAAGATAATATGGCAAGCAAGGAACTTCTCTCTCAGATGGACTTCGGGGAAGACATACAAGATTTTCTGCTAACAGACCTGGGTGCAGAAGACAAAGCACTTAACTTTTAGCTTCAAGTAGAAACCAACACACAGAAACCTCTTTTGAAAGAAACACAAAGGCAATGGACCCAAGCCTCCCACCCTCACTAGCCAGACTCTTAGATGGGATGGAAAGAAGGTTTCATATCAAAGGCTAATTTCTACCTACTGGTGGTAGCTTCCTGGGACACTATATTGAAAGTTTTTTTTTAATCTCAATAAAATAAAGGTATACAAACACCACATATGCACACACACACACACACACATACACACACACAGAGTGATTAGTTGTTACTGCACACCCATGGGGGGAGGGAAGGAAGATGGAGACCTTTCCACCACCTATTTTCCATCTCCATCTCTCCCCACACCCGCTCCCTGATAGCCATGTGTCTGATAATTCCGCATTTACACATGAGCACATCCTAATGCATTAGCCTCAGAGGCTTAATACTGTTTTATGAGAACCAGGAAATCCATTACTAACACACTGGTTATTGGCTCATCTTACCAAACCATACAAAACCAGAGGTGACTTGACTCGAGTCCTTGAACACTTGCAGGATACACACTCAGTCCCTCATCTCCACTCCTCATAGTTGGTGTCTGCTTTACTCTCCCAAACTCACTTTCTCCATGCCTTTGGCTATGGCTGCTGGACGAGTCAGAATCACACTCATGGCCTCAAGATCGGAGAAGAAAGGCTCTTCTTTTTTCTCCCCACCAGCTTTAGTTTGGGGGAAAAAAATTCTGGGGGCAGGACTCTGATTGGCCTAGCCTGAGTCGTGAACACATCTCTGTATCAATCACTGGGGCAGAGATAGGGCATTATAATCGGCCCAGCTTTGGTCAGGTGCCCATCCTCAACCCATCACTATGGCCAGAGAGGTGAAGCCCCGTAAGCAGAAGGGCCGGGGCAAGATTGAGTGGAGAAGAGGAGGGGAGGAGGTTTGATTCAAAGAAGAGCAAGTAGAACAGCTGTGGTTACCAGGGCAATCGGTAGGAGCTACACGGCCACTACAAGTTGAGCTTGCTGAAGGAGTGATGTGAAGAACCCACAAGACGATGATGTAACTCAGCTATGCAAATATAAGCAAAATACTTGTTCTTGGCCCCGAAGACCCTGTCAGTTCTAGAGACAGTTGTGGCAGAGATGTTTATAAACTCTAGCCTAAAAGTGCAAAAGAATCAACCAGTGGCAGAAGTGGGGGGCAGGAAGATGTTTATAATGCAGCTTCCTGGTCTCATCCCAGAGATTCTCTTTTACTATTTTTGGGGCCCATGAATTTACATTTACCCCTTTCCCCAGGGTAATTTTGACATATCAGTTCACAGAGCAAGCTTTGAGAAATACTGTCCAGCACTTTGACACCATGTCCCAAGGTCAGATGCACAGCCATGTTCTAGTGAGAGTGGAAGTGGGCGTAGCAGGAAGTCTCCACCCTTTTTCAGCTATCCCAAGGAGTCTGCTGCTGTTTCAGTTGGAAGCTAAAGAGAACCCTCCTTTTCCCCACACTTTAGTCCCGAAGTCTTTTCATCAAAGTCTTAAAACCCCCAGGCATCTGCCTCCCAGATAACTTATTGCCTCAGGCTCCCAGAGTTTCACCCTTGCCTTTCTCCCTACAGTAGCTGCTCTGGAACTCCACTCAGATTCTCCTCTAAGGCTATGGTGGGTGAAGGCCCTCAGCTGAGACCCTTTCCAGGAACTACCCTTGGACTACAGCTAGTCTGAGGCCACATGCCCTGGCAGCAGCCTGTACCCGATGACAGGTCAATGCAGAGGTATAAAGGCCTGGCCCTTCTCTCGGGCAGGGTGACTCTGAAGAACTATGCTAGCCCTGGAGCTTCCCGCGGGATTAGCTGTGTCTTGGTTGCAATTACATTGCTCATTGCTGTTTAATCCTCCCTCGACCCAGTCCTGCTTCCCCACCCCCACTCCCAGGTGTTGATCCCGAGGGCCTTTTGCAATAAACTTCTTCCATGCAATTTCCAGAGTGGGCTTCCCTGGGAACCTGACCTAATACCCAACGCAAGCACCCCATCCTTCACGGTGCTGTTCTCCTTGTTCCTGTTTTCAAGTAACAAATGAGCTCAACTACAAAGATGATACGTTAGTCTAGAAGCTCTTCCAGGTAATAAGTATTTCAGAAAAGCTTTCTGGAGAAAGAGAGCAGGATGGGCTTGTAGGGAAGAAAATTTGATACGAGTCAGTCAAATCACCTGGTGGTTTAGGTCCTGTCGCAGTCTGAGCATCACTGTCCTAGGCGGTCACAGGAGGCAGCACAAGCCCAGAAGTGTGAGGAATGGTGAGTGAGTGTGTGTGTGTGTGTGTGTGTGTATGAGTGTAAAAGGCAGAGAGGTCTGCCTTTCTTGGAAAAGACAGGGAAGGGAGGGGCCTTGGGGAATTAACGACGGGCCAAGAACAAATGAATTCAGCTTTGAGAGGGAATGTGATGTACAGATGGAGACTTAGCAAGGACTCCAGAGCTCTGGGGCCAATTCTAGCACTGTGCAAGGGCCTCCATTTCTTTATCTGTGAAATGGGAGTACTAATGACTGCCCAATTTCTCACTCCCAGAAATCTCATGACAATTAAGTGAGATAATGCATGCAAATGTCATGAAAAGGCTGCTGTGCCCATAGCCCCACCTCCTCCATGGCCCTGAACTCTGCTCTCCCTACTGCCACTCCCCAAACCACTTGGAGCAGGGACCCTGCACTTTCCAAAGCACTTTCCTAATAATCATTCTGCCATTTATTGATCATTCACCAGGTACACCTCCCACCAAAGGCCTCTATAACAGAGCAGGGAGGAAAATCCCAGTACTTTACTCACGTTCTGGAATGCAAGTGTTTTCTCTGGTTTACAGAAGAGGAACATGAGCATCAGAAAGTTTATCAGCTTTCCCAGTTTCACTCAGCTATTAAAAGAGGGAGTTAGGATTTGAACCAGTTTTGTCTGGTACCAAAGCTCTTAGCCACTAAGCCAAACTGTCTGAAAAAAAAAAAAGAAAAGAAAAGATTAAGGTGACTGTTCACACTCCTACCTTAACCATGCCATTTTAGGAGAAAACTTGTGAGTAGTTAACAGAGTTGTGTTTCCTCTGGGTTTGAATAAAGGGTTAAAAATGCAAGGTCCAAAACACATTAGTAACTTTTCTCTTTTGCTGCCTTCCAAACACACATGTACTCCCCGCCTGCTCCAGGGCTTGTAACATCCTTGCAGTGGCTGTGGCTTTATGACCTATCATCACCTTCACGATCAGCCTGGAAGGGAAGAAAAAATATTATGTGAGAAGTTTTTCTCTCTCAAAGCCAGTCTTAAGGAACTAGTCATTTTCAGAGGAAAAGCAGGATTGTTGAAGGGCAATACACAGTGGGTTTATTTTAACCCTATGTGATGCAATAATAATAATAATTATATATGTATGTATATATAAAGTGTTGCTTAAGCAAAGACTGAGGAGAATTGGGAGTCGGCTGGCTTGGGTTTAAGAACTGGTATGCAGCAAAACAGCCAGAAATAGTTCTTTGGGGGAAAAGAAATCTAAAAAGAAAAGAAAGCTCCCAGGTCTCAGAAAGGGCAGTAAAGCGTGTGAAGGTGTGCGCACCGTGCCAAAAGCAAAAGAATATTCCACTATAACCACAGCCCCAGTCATATGTTATTACTTACACTACGGTTGACAATGACTGGCACAGGGCATGAAACAATAATGTCTGGTGGACTTGGCAGCACTCTATGTTAACAGGAAACCGTGCTCTTTTGATTCCGTTGGTTGGTTTCCTGCTGAAGGCCATCCGCGGCAGAGCAGAGAGTATACAAGACTATTGTCCAATTTCCATTTTTCCCAGTGCCTTTGGTTTCTGGCAGGGGAAGCTGGCAGCCTTCATTTGATGTGATCAGGCCTCAGTCGGGTGCAAATAATGCCTGCAAGGCTGGTTGTAAATGTTGCATTTAGCAGGTTGGTTAAGGAAGGAAGAAATCATTGAAATGCAAAAGCATACACGTGTACAAACAACCAGGGATGAAGCTCCATTTATTTGGTGGCAAATGCATACACTTGATTCATTCACCACCATCAAGATCAAGGGGCCATGATACAATGTAGCAGATCTGCCTCCCACGGAGACCCTTGGAAATGTTTCAAAGGGCTAGACCCGCTGGAGGGAAGGGAATAAAGTAATAGGTAGGGTTTGGCTGAGCTTTGGGTCTCCTTCCTGTGTGGTATCCAGGCCACGCCATCTTGAAAAATCACTGAAAACCTGACGGAGGCTAGAATGGTGGGCCTGAGCCTGAGCAAACCCAGGTGGATTCACTGTGTCACCTTCCGGGACACGTCCACCTGCATGTTTGGTATTCACAATAACATCATGGGCAGAATTTCGTGTTTGATGTATAGCATGACTACTTTTCATTGATTTGATTTCAGGATGGGATTGGGAATATTTCTGTTTTGGCTTTCTTGTATTTTAATATCATGTCTGTAATAAAGTCATTCATTTTTAAATGATAAAGAAATACAATTCATGTTAATAATGAGCTTTGGCTGATCCCTGGTAAGGCAATATCACAACTGCTGAGGCATTTCCATCCTAAGCATTCCTCTCTGTCTCTGGTCAGTCACTGGGCTGCCAGCCAGGATACAGATTCTCTCTTTCTCTCTCTTTAGCCAGAGACATGATCGACTCCAGGGGTTCATCCCGAATGTCTCTCATAACTCCCCTCGCTGACTTGGGCCACCAGTACATCACATGCTCTAGCATCTGTTTCAAGCAAAAATAATAGTAACAACAATAATAGTCATTTATCTCACTTGCAGGTAAGGAAATGTAGGCCACACAGCACATACAGGGGTAAATGACAGATATTTACTCAATCACATTTCTGCTGGGTCAGGCTTAATTAATATCTTTGGATCACCCACATAAGAGATCCTTCTTAGCCTCTGATCCATGAAACCCAAACCCCTTTTGTTGGAGCTATAGATACAACATCTCCGTTGCCCCTACAAACACACACACACACACACAGAGTTCGAGGTCAAAAGCATACTCTCTGCAGCCATCAAAGCTCTGATTTGGTCACTCCCTTGATTGGCTTTGGTGGGTGACCTGGGGACATCAGAGATGGCTAGAGCCAGATGGACACAATGAGGCCTTGTAAAGAGCAGTCCAGACCTCTCCAGCAGGATGAGATTTCTTGGGAATATGTAAGAAGAGGAGGGGGAATCTGGCTATTGTTGTTGTGGGGAAGAGTGAGAGCAGAACTTTGAGAACCAAGACAGATGGATGACAGCAAGGAAGTCAGGAGTCACTGGGGAGATGCTGGTGGGGATGCACCTTCGTTGTCCCCGGAGATTAACAGGAAGTGCTGGACTGGTTCTGGCTCTCTTTTTGGTTAGCGTTACTCACGCTCACATGCTCCTGTCTCCTCTGGCTAAAGCCTCAGCCAGCCTTTAGTTGAAGCCTTCGTGTTGCTGTCTTTCTCCTTCCATGTTTCTTTTTCTCTTCCCTCTCTTCTTCTCGCTCTTTCTTTCTCTCTCTCACACATTGTAATGTTTTGTTACTGTCTTTAATACTTTGGTCCAAGGCTGCCTGTCCTGGATGGATTGGTGTGCAGGGCGAGTGGCAGGTCAGTCGGGAGGACGGGCCCTGAAGGGCAGGCCAGAAGGTAGGGTCAAGAGAGCAGCCAATGGTCAGGGTGTGTGTGGACAGAGGGTGTGGGGGTTTCTGGCCTGGGTTTGGAGGCACCACTCAGGCGAAACTGCCATCCCCCTCAGCAGGAGGGTAGCCAGGCAGCCATCAGTCCTTCCTCCAGATCCACCCAGCCCAGCCTCCCTGGATAGGGTCACTCGGGCAGCTTCTCAGTCCCTCACCCTGGCTTCTGTAAGATTCTGTGAGATGCTGGGATCCTGGCCACTCACCACAGCTCCTGCCCTTGGTCCCATGTGTAATACCTCCAGTCTTCTCAGGTACTTACCCTCTTCCTCGTCACACCTGTTCCGTTCCTGGCTGAGGCCCTTTTCTGGGTCTCCTGGTGCTCTGTCCCCATCCACCCCGCTCGTGGGACTGCCTCGCCAGGGCCAGTCAGTGGAACGCCCAGATGGTGGCCAGGATCTCTGATTCCTCATCCTTGGCTCTTTCTGCCCCGCCATATTGCCTGCCTTTGCTTCCCAAATCACTGCCTGTTGGCCACAAATGGTGCTTTTGTAAGAAACAGCCTGAGATTCATTAGTCCAAGTCAAGCAGAAGTGATGCTAATCTGATAAAAAGTGTTTTCTGTTTGTTTCGTTTTGTTTTCTGTTGATGGTTTGAAATCCTACTGGAATTGGGACATTGCTTTTCCTGTTTCCAGATACATTTTTGGAGCCCATGATTTAACTGAGATCTTCTATGATACATTTACATTAAGAAGGCTTTTTAACCTCGGATGAGGCTTAGAACACACATAAAAGGGAGATCGGGGACACTAAGGGGCCCTCAGTTTCCCCCTCTCCCAATCAGCCCCCACACCCCTGCCATTCCTCCATGAAAGGGGAGACTTGGGACCCAAGACGAACCTTCGAGCTGCTAAAGCCCAGCGCCTTTGGCATGTTCCATTCCTGTGTCCTCCCTCTTGTGCAGCAAAGCGTGCACATTTGCAGCATCCTGGATCTGATTATTCTGAATGTATTTCTCTTAATGGGTCAAAAAGGTTGGCTTCAAAGATGCCATTAGATTGGCTGTTTCTGTGTTGTCTTTTTTCTTCTGCTGACACATACCCAACCAGGGCAGGATTTTACGTTGTTTCTCATCGTATCTCTGGTTCCTAGAATAGGATCTGGAACATTAAAAGCGCTCAACAAATATTTGTGAAATAAATGCATGAATGATGGCTCCGATTCTTAGGTTCTGGATTTCTGTAATCACAGTAAGAGGCAAAAGGGCAAAGTCCACCTGGGCTGCGCCCATCCCTTCATCACCATCGTCGCGAAACTGCAAATCCTGAGACCCCAAGTCTCCTCATTCCCCTTGGAGATGATCCTACCTCCTTACTGTCCTTTCTTTTTTGCCCTGTTTTTCTTTCCCTTCTTGCATGTCTTTAACTCTCCTACTAATAACACAAGTGACCCCATTTCCTCTGCTATTTCCAAACCACTATCCATTCCATTTTCCCTTCAGTTTGCCTCTGGTGAAGAAAAAAAAAAAAATCCTCCCAGAAATATGACTCAGAAATAATCAACGTAAATGTCATCCAAGGCCATGAGGAATTTCTCGGCCATGAGTCACATCCCCTGTGCTGAGAACCTGGGTTTTAGTTAAGGCAGAAAGTTTCAAAACCAACACCCGGAGACACCTCCTCCGTCCCCAGCCGCATGCCCATTGGCTGCAGGAATTTCTCCTTGTCTGTCTTTGTTGTGGCCGCCCTTGGCCACATCAGGTGAAGGCTCACTGCCCTTCCCAGTGACGCTCCAGGGCTGTCGCAATGGACTTGAGCGCCCAGGCAGGAAGCACGGGGCTGCGCCGCCTCTCCAGCAGCTGTGGCTGCCAATTGAGGACTGGGAGACGCAACCCACAGCCAGGCTTCACTGTGGGCTCAGGGCCAGGGCACCTCAGATTTTCCACGCTAGCTGGAAACAGGATATGAAAGGTACAGGTTAGGAAGGAGCCATGGCTGCTGAGTTCAAAGGCCTCATTCATGAAGGATTTAAATAAAAAAAAAAAACTTTCAGCATTTAGATTGCTCTGCTTTCTTTGTTCTTTCTCTTTTCCACTCAAGTTTGTAGAGCAGGTCCCAGTGCATGAATCTGAAAATAAGAAAGAAAGCAGGGGCAAGGGGGGGAAAAGTTCATCAAAACATACACAAAGGTGGCACTCATACACGTGCTGCCAAAATGGAAGGGAACTAAGTCTGTATCCACACTTAACAGGCAGTGACAAGTTGAGAAAGTGCTATCCAGGTCATGCAAAGGTCATTGACAAGGTTTTCAGGTCTCCAGTAGGTAGGAAAATGATTGGAGCAGACTGAACTTCTAGCAACCTTGAAAGAGAGAAGCAGAACAGCACAGGGTCAAGTGTGTGGGCTTACAGCCAATCTGTTTGGGCATTCAAATTATACGAAGTGAAAGAAATAATCCACACAAGAAGGAATGATCCTGGCATTTGATAGGCCCTCAACAAATACTGGTGGAATGAATGAATAAATGTGTGAAGTGCTTCTCAGAGGTGCTCACTGAACAGCAGCAGCAGCAGTCATGCCTGAGCCCATTGTTGGAATCCCTTCCTGTCACTCAGCTTGGGTTTGACTGGCAGTTGGAACACCACCAGACCAGGGGAAAGAGAAGGTTCGGCTGCACCTAGAGCATCTACTCTCCAGGTGAGCAAGGCTGGAGACACAACCACAATGGCCATGACAGGGACAGTGAAGAGTCACTGTCTTCAGAAAGGGCAATGTCTAAATGGGTACAAATTGAGCCTGACTCCATGCAAAAGAAAGATCCCAGCTGCTCTGCTTGGGGACATCCTCAGCCAGCACCCAGGGGATGAAGGAACAATTTTCCTTTATCCTGTGCCTGCAGCACAGCATGGCATAGGCAGAACCTCCTATTTCACGGACAGACCTGGAAATTTAGTTGCCCACTACCTGAAGATGATTAATTCATAAGTTAAAACGTGGCAGAAAGTCGGAACTGAGAGAGAATTTGAGCATTACCCAGGCAACCCTGCCTTCGCTGAGACCTTGCATTACTCAGAAAACCAACTCAAACTACTTTAAGCAAAAGAAGAAAATTTCCGAGTGCACAAAACCAAACAGAAGATGGGGGTAGAACTGGCTTTACGAGCTAGTAGGACCAGGGACTGAAACACAGTCAGAACTCTTATCGTAAGAGTAGATAAGTAGTTCCAGGCTCATGTCCAAGCTGTGGGACATTCTTCAGCTTCAACTTTTTTCATCTGTATAATAAGAATATTAACTTTCTTATCTCCCTTCCAGAACTATTATCATGATCAACCGAAAAAAATACATGAATAGAGGTACCATATATAGTTAGCTATACCACTTGTTTTAAAAATGTGAATTTATTCCAGTTGATTAACGTATGAGGGGATGATTGGAGGATAATTCAAGTTTATCACAGGCAATTTCATCTGTGAGAAAAACTAGATTAACGTAGAAAACTGCACCCAGCTGAACTGAGCTGTGCTGGGATTCACAAAATACACACATGCACATACCTCACACATCTGCCCCACTGCCTGGTAGATGTGTTTTCCTAACTAGCCTACTTATCCTAGCTAAGTGTGCTATCCTACAAGGTTATGTTTTGCTATTCTTTCACATTTGTGAACTTCTATATTTAAAAAATGCTCATTCAACATCTGAAACATATCTAAGCATTTTGACTTAAAAACTCCAAGCAGGGCAGGGACAAGGAAAGCCTTGCATATTGAGGAGAAGGTTGAAGTAAAAAAAAAAAAAAGCATTTTGAGAGAATCAAGAGAACACGTGATATCTCCCAAGCAACAGGGTATGGAAGTAAAAGAAACATCTATGGATGGAATAAGTTCAAGTGTTGAGACATCAATAAGAATAAGACCTGAAGAAACAGAAGAGATGGAACGATGAGCAGTGTGGAGACTGAAACCCAAGCAGTGAAAAATGTCGGGCGGAAGGGACAGCCTGTCTCACAAAGGAAAGCACTCTCTGTGTACAAAGACCTTAATGGAAAGCGGCAAATTCTGCAGAGGTGGCACCTTTTGTACGAGGAGTGGCCGGTTTGGTGGTTTCACATATCACTGCAATTTCCAAAGACTTCAGCTGTTGAGTGAAGCCCCCGGTGCAGATGAGAAAGCTGTGAATTTCCAGCAGGGATACAGAAGTTAACCTAAGAAGAAAACTATACATTTTCAAATTTTCAATTTGATGAAGCAGATATCTATGATAAATGCGTGCTTCAAAGGGCCTACATTTCAAAGACAGAAAAACAAGCTTTAGGATTTTAAGGCGGCAAAAGACCAATTTTGATAACTTTCCTTGGTCACGTCATCAGAACACAAGCTACAGCCCTCCCAGCGTCCACTTCCACAAGCAAACTTCAGGTCTTTTTAAAAGATAAAGTGCCATATTTTTTGTAGTATTTATGTATTTCATAATTATTTAACATGCATGGCACTATGCTACCATTTTCATTAGGTTACTGTCTTTTTTCATGTCACTGACAAAGTCTTTAGGTACTGTCCCTGACGCCCCTCTCCTCTAAGCCCTGTGGGTTTTATTGTGAGATTTTGCATGGTGCAGCCAGTTTTAGGAATCTATATATAATGTTGAAGCAGAACTGACTGTCCTGTAAGGTAATATATTAATATAAAAGTATGAGGGTGTTACTATTAATATCTGGATCTTTTAATTCCCATGCTTCCTCCTCAACCATTGTTTGGCTACCACAGGCTACAGGTGTGATATAAATTAAACTTGTCTCTCTCCTCTGGGCCCCAGGACCAGAACCTCTCAAACTCCTCTTCACTCCTCAAGGCCCTCAGGGCAAAATCAAATTTCTTGACAGCTCTACACTGCGCAGCTACTTTTTTGAAGGACCCTCCAGAAACCCCCTTTGTTCTCCATCAGTAAGTTCTTTTCTTGTCGGCTCCACTGATCTTGTCCTTTCTTACTTGAGCTACCCGCTAGAAGCCTGGATCTCTGTTGCGGCTCCTGCTGTTTGCTTTCCATTGAACAGGTACCTCTTCCCCTTCCTCGTTGTCAGGCGCTGCTGGCTGAGTTGCCAGGACCGAATTGAAGCTGGCGCCGTTTCCTGAGCAATCAAGAGAGCAGCCATCGGAAGCTGGAGTAGTTCTCGTGTGACACAGACACACTCTCAGAAGGAGCCTCAGCTGTGGGCTGGGCAGCCTCAGAGCTATCCTTGGGCTGTTCTGGAAGGTTCTGCTTTCCTGCAGGATGCTGTAGATCTGTCTCTGCAGGAGCAACCTGAGACCAGCCCTGCAGGAGGTGGTGGCTACCTAGAAAACCACATCTTAACCACTGCCATTTGTGAACCGCTTTTCCTGGGGAATTTTATTATTCTTTCCTGACTACCTAACACATGTCAGGGTTTGGAGAGTTAAGGAAATCCCCCACTGGGTAAGCTTTATTTTACTTTAAAAAGTGAGTTTCTAGTCCTTCCTGTTTCTAAACTCCAGTAGCTTTGTCTACATAAGAACACTACTGTGTGGCTCAGTTAAGACAACCCCAGAATGAAAGGTGTAAATTATGTCATTCCAATGAGGTAGAAACTTCCAAAATGTTTTAGTGCAAAAGAGTCTAGAGGTGGAGATCAATAGAATCCTCCTGAAATTTGACAGACCTTCTTTAACCCTTTAAATTCAGCTGAATTATGTGTGGTTTAGGAGTGTTTTTCAAGGGGATAACATTAAATTTGTCTATAATTAGAATTGCATTTGATTCCAAATTCATCTCCTGACCTGTTGCAATCTGGATCTTTGAGCTTAAATCATAGACCTCAATAATATACTGCTAAACAGTATCTACCACCAATGTGAAAAGACACTGTGTCTTAGTCTGTTTTCTGTCGCTATAACAGAATACCACAGGCTGGGTAATTTATAAAGAAAAGAAGATGATTTGGCTCATGCTTCTGGAGGCTGGGAAGTCCAAGAGCATGGCACTGTGATCTGGGGAGGGTCATCCTGTGGAGGAAGAGCAGAAGTATAAGCGAGCCTGTGAGACAGAGAGAGGAAGGGGACCAAACTTGTCACTAATTCATTCCTTCAATAATGATAATAATCATGACTCAATCGCCCTCCAAAGGCTCTGCATCTTAACACTACCACAGTCGCAATCAAGCTTTCAACTCATGAACTTAGGGGGTACACATTCAAACCACAGCATACTGTTTACAGCATGAAGGAAGTATGTGTGTTGGGAAGGGTATTGTGGAGAAACATTTAAATAAGAAGTACATTGCTTTTAAAGCCAGGCCAGACATCCATACTGAAGGTCAGGGATATGCCTAATGTCATTCCTACTCAGAAATGTAGTGCAGTCCTATAAGTAAGAGTGAGCTTTGGTGCCAGACTGCCTGGGTTTGATTCTTGGCTCTTCCATCGATGAGTCACCTAACTATCATAAAGTCACTCTTTCTCTCCTCTATTTCCTTAACTATAAGATAAATATCACAGTAACACCTGACTCATAGGTCCCTATAAAAACCCAATGGAGAGTTCATGAAAACATCAGGTACGTAGTAAGCACCCAATAAATGTTAGCTATTTTTAACCATCTCAAATTTCCTTATGAATAGTCTTGAATAATGTTTAGTTTCATTCAAAAGTATTCACCGTGGTTATTTGTTTAAAGG
This sequence comes from Indri indri, assembly GCA_004363605.1. Classification (NCBI taxonomy): domain Eukaryota; kingdom Metazoa; phylum Chordata; class Mammalia; order Primates; family Indriidae; genus Indri; species Indri indri. The sequence goes on from RJWJ010003326.1 coordinate 77,313, forward strand.
GTGCGGTTCTCCTAATAATAGCACCTTCCTTATAGGGTTACAGTAAAGATTAAATGAGTTAATACATGTAGAGAACCTGGTACATAGTGGGCACTCAATAAATGATACCCATTATTGATCATCTTAAACTATATGTGACTAGGAAAATGTGGGAAGAACACTAAAAAATATTTGTTATTGCTGTTTTATGAGAGGTGCAACCCTGAGTCCTTTCTGCCTATTTGAGTCCAAGCACAGGTTTCAGTTCTGATAAATGACTTATTTTGATCCTGAGTTCATGAGGTCATACTTGAAAGTATCACAGCTGAAGGTTGGTTGGTTATTTTAAAAGAAGATAAAAAAGACAAACAGTGCAGAAATTTATAGAAAATATCCTTGTACCTTCTAAGAATTTTCTGGGTTCCTCCCTTCTTTCTGCAAGGACCCTGCAGCCTTGCAGGGGGGCAGGGGTGAGCAAGGGTCTGCCCCTACAGCTTGCCAGAGTTGATTTTGCACATTTCTTCCCAAGTCCTCTTTCAGCGACTCCTTGTTTGGGTTGCTATCCTGAAATTGGCAATGATGGGAGTATTTACTTCATTGAAATTGGCCAATGCTACAAATCAAGATTTTTTTTTTAGAAGCCATTTGTTAAACACTTGCTAGCACACACTGCATGGTGGTGTCGGAAAGTTTGTTTCTTGTACAAATCCTTTCCCAGAGTTCCTCCGCAGACTAGGGACTGTCTGCCACTCCTGCTGCTGGTGTCTCTGTGGGGGCCTATTATCCTCTGGTTCTCTGCAGAGCTCTGGGCCTCCTAATGGGCTGTCCATCTTTTCCCCAGAAAAGGAGGATGCAGGACAGCTGTCTCCCCCTTGCCACTTTGTCCCCTCAGTCACCACAGCATTAGCACACAAGCTGCAAAGACACAGGCAAGTTTCTTTACTGGTGGTAACCCACTAACATGCACTTTTAGAAAGAAATTTTAGCATCGGAGGGAAAAAGGCTGAAACTGAAGTTAACTTGAACTTTCTCTATGGGTCCAGAGCCCATTCCCTGAAAGCAAACTATATCCCCTTCCCTGGGAGAACTCTACCTGTCCCTCTACCCATGGGAAGAGATCTCACTCCCGGAATGCTTACTGAGAGCTGCAGTTTGGGGGAATCCCTCCCCTGCAACCAGTGAACATGAATGTTTATTCACACTTTTAGCTTGGGAGACAATGAGACATGAAGGAATATCTGTAATTTCATGGACGTGAGTGGACATAGATCCCTCAATTCAAGTTTATTTTGCAACATTCCCACCAGTAAGAGAGATACAGGATTGCTCATTTCCATATGCATTGACCTCTTAAAGCAGCTACATCTCCAAAAAACAAACAGTAATTTTCCTCAGAAACAGTACAATCTAAACCAGTGATTCTCCACTCTGATTATACCTTAGAATCACCCAGGTGGTTTTTTAAATGCTGATGTCTGGGCTCCAGCCAGAGTTGGGTTTGAGTCCAGCCATTGCTACTTTTTGAGATTTCCCAGGTGAATCTAATGTGCAGTCAGGTTTGGAAACCACCAGTCTAAATCCACGGTGAGGAACGAACAGTTCCCTAATCAACAGGCTTGGTCTCAGGGCAACGGGCCTCCATTCTCATGACAAAACATTCAATTATCACAGCAAAGAATCGGTCATGATTAAGTTCTTTAAAAGAGCTTAACCAAGCAGCATTCCCCATCTGATTTAAGTTGGGGGAAGGAAGGGAAGAGAAAGATTGCCAGCTCTTCCAACATGCACAGTTTACTTAGTCATTAATCTTTCCGGTTTACCTAGTGATTCAGACATGAACTCAAACTTTTTAATTGCTAAAAGGAAGGATAGCTGATCAATTTGAGTTTTATCTCTTTTCCTGACTTGCCCCCCTTTGAGGTCCTAACTGTCAAAATTACAAAGAGAACGAGTAGAAAGGAGAACAAAAAGTTCTGAAGACCTGGTTAATCAACAACTTGAACCACTGCCCTAGTTACAAGTAACTGTCTGTCACCAGTCTGCATCTGCCCTTGGCTGGACAGGTGGGCGGATTTTTCACACTTGCCAACATCCTTCCCAGGAACCAACATGTCATTGGCCCAGGGCACCCCAAACAGAATTTTCCCTGTGCTATTTCCATTGACAACTGCCTATGGAAATTTCTGTAGCTATTCATCCCAGACCAGTAGGAATTTCTCCTCCCAAGACCTTGACCTTGAATTCATTGAGTTCTCCGCTGAGTTCTTTGAGGTCCCCAGTAGTCTCCGTCCCCTTTCACAATCAGAACAATCCAGACTTAGAGTGAGGCTCCCCCTGACAGGGAGTTGGGTGAGGGGAGAAAATGGCATTTGCCCCAAAGAGCTGGAATAGGAGTGAAGATGTCCTACAGAGGTGGCCCAGAGTACAAAGAGCAGACAGCCGAGTTGGAGCAGAGCCTAGACAGAAAACAGAAATTGAAGATTGGATGTACCTAGGAGGTCTAGGGCACTAAGTGGAGGTGAAAATGGAGATATTTACTACCTTTGAGAATGGGATCCATTTACAGTGGGGGCCACGCAAAGGTTCCTGACTCAGCTGGAGGGCACTGGACCTGGGGCTGGGTGGCACTGGGTGAGAACCGGTGTCCAAAGGAGGCTTGGGGACTTGCCTGATGTAGACTTGGCCTACTCTCAACTGTTGACAGAATCCCCCATCTTGCTGAAAATTGATTTCATTTCCCAGGAAAAAAATTATGAAAACTTTCCTATCGCTGTGACAATTGAGGTATAAATACTGAAAACAAACCCATATTTGTGGGGACAAAGCCAAGCATCTTGTTTGCCATGTAAAATTTAAACAAAACAGCAAAACAAAAACATTTCAGTTTGGAATGCAGTCTGAGGTCCCCAAATGTTTTGTCAGATATTTAAACCAACCCAACGAATGTTTGGCTAGTAGTTAATTATTAAAATTGCAGGGAAATTTAATGCGTATATTTCTGATTCATTTGCATTCAACTCATCAAACCAATATTTAGATGCTACTTCATTTCAAGAAATCTTTGTAGAATAAAAAACCAGGAAGTTCTATTTTACAAACAGTAAACAAATTTAAACACCAAATTGTTGTCTTTTGGTGGGATTAGCATAGACTGAAGAGATAGAATGGATTTTAAACTTGGCAAAATACAACCCTCCCTCCCTACCAGACTTACATCATCATATGCAAAAAGCCACAAAGTTGTGCTCCTAAGGGAAAGTTTTAATCCGTATTTTTGATTTGCATACAAAGCTTTGTTCATATCAAACTGGAGTAGAAACTTGGAAAGCATGAAAAGTTTCTGTTGTTTGTGTTTTGGTTTCAGTCTCAATGTCACGTGGAATTCTACAGCACAAGGCCAGTTGGACCATTTTGCTGGAGCTCAGGTCTCTTGAGGAAGAGATAGTCCCAGCACGTCACTCTCCTAGGAACATGCTAAAAGATTTTATTCACTGACTACTGTGCCTGCAACAGCAATAATTTATTTTTTCATAAATTGTAGTACTCATGTGAACTGCTTTGTTACATTTAAAGAGAAAGTATATAAAAATCCCTAAATGGCTTTTCATGATAGCTAGCTCATTAACTTTATTTACTTATTTGTCTTTAGTCAGTCAGCTTTTCTACTGGAAAAGAATAATACATGAAATGCTGGCATTGCAAATACCAATGAGTTTAAGACCAGCTTAGATTCACCAGATGAACATAAACTTTAGTCTCTTAGTCACTGCAACAGATCCAAGCACAAAAACGCTAAACTTAAGTTTAAGAGACAGTAAGAAATGACATCACAGGACCAGCAAAAAGGCTAGAATGAAAGGAAGCATAAGGATGGGTGTGAAGTAACAGATTCTTCATCAAGGGAAAAGTTTTAAGCCCCAACATAGATAGGTTCTATTATAGTCGAATCCCATACAGTAGATTGATTTCATTAATTGCTCAATTCTTCACCTTTTCCTGCATCCACACAATTCGTCCTTTGACTTTGTGGGGCCTTGACACTCTGGGGTAAATGCCCTGAATCTAGACCCTTTGTAAAAAATCAACTTTATTGAGTTATAATTTGTATACAACAAAAGTCATACATTTTAAATGTATAGTTTGATGAATGTGATAAGTATATACAGTTGTACAATCAAAATATAGAAAATTTCCATCACTCCAAAAAGTATCCTTATGCCCCTGTGCCAGCTCCAGGCAAAAATTAATCTGGTTTCTGTTATTGTAGCTTTGCTTTTCTTAGAATTTCATACAAACTGAAACATATAGCATGTAGTCTTCCACATCTAGCTTCTTTTTCATTTAGCATAAAGCTTTTGAGATTCACCATGTTCTTGCATGTATCGGTAATTCATTCCTTTTTGTTACTGAGAAGTATTCCATTGTAAGGAAACACTGTAATTTGTGTATCCATTCACCACTGGTAGATATTTGAATTGTTTTCAGCTTTTAGCTACTGTAAATGAAGTTGCTATAAACATTCATGTACATACCTTTTTGTGTGGACACGTTTTTTATTTCTCTTATATAAATATCTAAGAATTGAATTGCTGAGTTATGTAAGTATACATTTAGTTTCATTTTTAAAAAACTGTCAAAACTGTTTTCCAGCTGTACCATTTCTCATTTCTCATTAGTAAGGTAAGAGAGTTTCAGGTGCTCCACATCCTCACCAACAAAGGGTATTATAAGTATTTTAAATTTTAGCCATTCTAGTGCATGTAGAATACCTCATTGCATTTTTAATTTACATTTCCTTAATGATGAATGATGCTGAGCATTTTTCATGTCCTTATTTGAATATCTTCTTTGGTGAACTGGCTGTTCAAATCTTTTGCCCATTTGTTTCTAATTTATTATAGAGTCGTAAGAGTTCTTTATATATTCTAGCTATAAGTCTTTTATAATGTATATGTTTTACAAATATTTTCTGAGTCTACGGATTGCCTTTTAATTTTCTTAATAGTGCTTATGAAAGGCCAAAGCTCACAATTTTAAAGAAATCTAGTTTATCAATTTTTCTCTTTTAAGGTTTGTGCTTTTTGCATCATATCTAAAAAATCTTTGCCCTAACTCCGCTCAAAATATTTTACTCATTTTTCTTTTTCTTCCATTTTCTATTTCATTTATGCTCTCGTTAGTATTATTATTTTCATTGTTATTTTGGGGGGTTTGATTTGCTATTCTTTGTCTAGTTTCTTAAGGAGAAAGCTGAGGTCACTGGTGTGAGATCTTCCTTCTTCTCGAATTTAAGCATTAAATATTACAAATTTCTCTCTAATCACTGTACTCGTGATTTCACAAGTTTTTGATATGTTGTGTTATCATTATCATTCAGTTAAAACATTTTCTAATTTTTTTTATGATTTCTTCTTGGACTCATGACATATTTAGGAGTGAGTTTTTAAATTTCCAAATATTTGGGGATTTTCTAGTATCTTTTTATTTCTAGCTTAATTTTGGGGGTCAGAGAATATATGGTGTATGATTTCAATCTTTTAAAATTTACTGAGATTCGTTTTATAGCCTAGGATATAATCTATCTTTGTGAATATTTCATATTCTCTTGAAAAGCATATGCATTCTAATGTTGTTGGGTGGAATGTTCTATAAATGTCAATTAGGTCAAGTTGGTTGATAGTGTTGCTCAAGTCTTCTATATTTTTAGTAATTTTTGTCTACTTATTCTGTCAACTTATTGGGAGATAAATATTGAAATCTACTATATTTGCCTATTTTTCCTTTAGTTCTGTTTCTTTATTCTTAATTTTAGAATAGTTTTTGGTTTACAGAAAGGTTACAAAGATAGTACAGAAAGTTCTCACATACACTGAACCCAGTTTCCCCTGTTGTTAACACCTTACATTTCTATGGCTCATTTGTCACAGTAAAGAACCAACGTTGGTATATTACCTTTAACTGGACTCTATAGTTTATTCAGTTTCATTATTTCTTTCCTAACATCCTTTTTCGGTTCCAAGATCTAATTCAGGATATCATGTTGCATTTAGTCATCATGTCTCCTCAGCCTCTTGTCTGTGACAGTTTCTCAGACTTTCCTTATTTTTAATGACCTTGGCTATTTTGAGGAGTACTGGTACAATATGTTGTACACTGTCCCTCAGTGTGGGTTTATCTTATGTTTTTCTCATGGTTAGAGTTGTGTTATGGGTTTGGGAAGGAAGACCACAGACGGGAAGTGCCATTCTCATCACATCATATCAATGGTACATGCTGTCAACAATTCATCACTGATGATGGTAACCTTGACTACTAGACCAAGGAGGTATTTGCCAGGTTCCACTTTAAAGTCACTTTTCCCCTCCTTTCCACACTCCACCCTTTGTTTTGTTTTGTTTTTTTCCAGCTACCCCTGCTGGAATGGGAGATACTCTACTCTTTGTAAGCAAATCACTAAGCACAGCCACACTAAGGGGAAGGGTATAATATACATTATTTGGAATTTTTCTCCAATAGAGAGTTGTCTCTTCTTATTTATTTATTTATTCTATCATTTTTTATATCTGTGTTGATTTAAGTGTATTTACTTTATACTTTACAATATATTCAGATATAACCCAATACTACATTATTTATTTTGTTGCTCAAATGTTCCACCTTTGGCCATTGGGAGCTTTTTCAGCTTGGCTCCAATTCTATCAGTCATCGCTTCATGTTTTTTGAAGCTCTCTCTTATTAGGTTCAAGACTGTTATATTCTCCTAATGAATTTATTTCTCTCTCATTAAGAAATGTCCCTCTTTGTATTTGGTATTATTTCCTCTGTGTGGACCAATATACTGAGTTCATGGGACAGTCTGTTAAAAAAAAAGCCCAGGAGGTTTCTGGAAGGTCTTTTGCCCTGACATATGAATTAAGATCAGGGTTATCCTGGTTATCTCAGTCCAGGGCTACAAAGCAATGCTTGAATCGCTGTCAGATCAGAGCCTGTTCAAGGAGAAATCCAGTTGGCAAGAACAAGCTGGACTGCCTAAAAATATTTTCAAATATCACAGTCTTGAACGTCCTCAAACCAACAGGAAATTAAAATTTATTGCAAACTCCTATATCAAGGCTCACAAACCAGAGTGAGTCAAAAACGAGATGATGAAATGTCAGAACTGATTTATGAGGTTTTGGTTCATGAACTATTTGGTTACTTTCTATCTGTCTTTTTCTCTCTTCTTGTTTTTCTCAGTTTCTTCTAAACTTTTCACAAATAATGCAAACCATGCCTGGCTGTGCCATGATTTCTACACACACTGAGGACAGAAAACTGTCCTGATGTCCCTCTGTTGCTCCTTCCCCCACTCCTCCCTGCCTCCTTTCTTTTCTTCTTTTCTCGATCTTCCTTTGCTTTCCTCCCCATCACTAAACATTTATTTATCAAGGTACCCCCTATGCATAAAGTGCAGTAGTGCAGATGCTCTCAAACTTTTTTCATCATGACCTGTACTGGGAAACACATCAAAATCCAGTGCACTCCCCCCACCGACACACACACACACACAAACACACATATTCTTTCTCTCTTTCTCTCTCTCTCTCATACACACTCTCTCTTTCTCTCTCACTCTCTCTCTCTCTTTCTCTTAATTAAACAACTCTTATCTTTATTACTGTATTAGTCAGCTCAGGCTGCCATAACAAAATACCATAGACTGGGTGGCTTACACAACAGAAATTCCTTTTCTCACAGTTGTGCAAGCTAGAAGTCTGAGATCCAGGTTCTACAGGGTAGGTTCTGGTGAGGGCTCTCTTCTGGCTTTCAGCCAGCCACTTTCTTACTGTGTCTTCAAGTATGTATGTGAGAGAGAGCAGCTGGTGTCTCTTCTTAGAAGGACACTAATCCTATCAGACCTGGGCCCCACCCTTATGACTTCATTTAACTTTAATTACCTTCTTACTCCAAATAGAGCCATATTGGGGCTTGGGCTTCAAAATATGAATGTAGGCTGGGAGGAACACATACATGCAGTCCATAACACTAGCTGTTATACAATCAGACATTCTCTGTTCCATTCCATCCTGACTGCTGTCATCTAATGCTAGTAAAGGCCACTAAACTGATTTCATGACCTGCTAATGGGTCAGAGCCTCTAAGGAGTTAAAAGGCAAAGCCCCTACACCTTCTAGAGGCTTATGTTTTGATTGGGAGAGTAAGAAAGGCAAACTGCAGCAGGATGGGAAGTGTGCTTACCAAGAGCACTGTCTCTGATACCTGATACCAGCAGAGTTTGCCTGGGGCGATTCAGAGACACTGGCTAGAGAAGGTAGGATTTGAATCAGGTCCTGGAGGGTAGGTAGCTTAAGACCCACATTAAAACCATGTCCTTTGGACAGTTTCCCATGGGATGCACATCTTCAGGATGCCTTCTCCACACCTGCAGACCCCCAAAGCCCTACGTAAGTGCATGAAAGGAGCAACCGCTGGGCTTCTTACCCTCAGTGATCAGGGTGCCCCCTGCCTGAAGGATCAGATGACCCTGCCAGCTCAAACTGCCCACCAAGGAGCCTGTCAGAGCCAGTAACTGTCAGATGGAGTGATGTTCAAAAGTTCCTAGGACCTTCATCTCAGGAGACTGAAGTCACATACTGCCAGGGCTACAAGTGGGGAAAATGAATTTAATGGTCACATGTTCATCTCCTTGTGGACACTGGCAGACCAGAGCCCCCAGTCACCATGCAATTTAGGACCATCTGGCATGGGTAACAGTTCAGAATGAGAATGGCCCAACTCAGAAAATGTATGGGGTCAAATATAATATCGACAACTATGGGTTAGAATCTCAACTTCACCGCAATTGAGAGACTTTGGCAAGTCACTTACTTCTTCCTTATTTCTCGGCTGTAAGATAGGGGCAGTATTAGTACCCACCTCATAGAGTAGTTTGAAAATTAGCTGAATTAACATCTGGAAGGTGATTAGAACAGTGTCTGGCACAATACGCACTATAAAATAGTACGTTAACTAAAGCCACCACTACTTCAATTTAGTAAATACTTTCTATATTGACTACTGGGCTGATTGCCTGAGATATGTTATTGAATTGGATCCTCACAGCAACACTAGGAGGTGGATTATTATCTTGAAAAAGAAACTGGGACCTAGAAAACTCAAATAACTTTCCCAAGAGCAGGCAGCTTGGGATTGAAAAGTGATGGTTTCAACCTTTATAAATGCAGATAATTTTGTTTTATAGTTATATAAAATATTCACGTGGTTCCAGAGTCAAATGTACAAGTTTAGTTTTTATGCCTGTCTCTTCCCTCCTACTCCAGTCTTCCTCTATAGATAATTACTTTTTAAAATTGTGTGTATACACAGGTGCATGTATTTTTACATACACATGTACTGTACAGTCATCCCTTGGCATCTGTAGGGAATTGGTTCCAGGACCCCCAATGGATACCAAAATTCGCGGATGCTCAAATCTTTGAAATAAAATGGTTCAGTATTTGCATATGACCTATGCACTTCATCCTGTATATTTTAAATCATCTCTAGATTACTTATAATACCTAATAGAATGTAAATGCTATATAAACAGTTGTTATATTGTATTGTTTAGGGAATAATGACAAGGGGAAAAGTCTGTACACGTTCAGTACAAACACAACTATCCCTTTTTTTTTTTTCCTGAATATTTTTGATCTGTGGTTGGTCGAATCCATGGATGCAAAATCCGTGGATATGGAACCCAAAGATACGGAAGGCTGACTCTACTCCTGTTCTTAGATAAACAGTGGCAGACTATATATATTTTTCCCACCTTGCTTTGTTTTTTTACTTACCAATCTATATATCCTGATGTCATACCTTATGCTCACTCTTTGCCTCAGCTGCAGAGTACTCCATGGTGCGCCTTTATCATACTTTATTCAACCTGTTTCCCACTGATGGACATTCAGGGGTTCCAGTCTTTGCTTTACAGATGGTGCTGCAATGAATACTTTTGTGCATACATTTTTTTTCATGTTTTCCCCAGTGTATTTTGGGATAGATCCCTAAAAATAGGACTCCAGGTCAAAGAGGATATGTAGATATGTTTTTGCTAGACCTTGCCAAAGCCCCTTTCACAGAAGTTGTACCATTTTGCACTCCTCCACAATGTGCCTATGTCCCCACAGCCTTTTCAAGAAATTATTTTTTCAAATTTGGGGATTTTTGTAAAGCAGATTTTAAAAATAATTTTTTTTCCTTGTTAAAGAAATAATATGTGTCCATTGAAGAAATTTTGAGGAGAAAAAAGCACACTATCCAATTCTCGACAATCCCTTTTCCTAGAATTACTTGCCTTAAATATTTACTGGCCAGCACCTCTAACCCACTCATGTGGGACATTCAGGATCCCTCCCAGTACCTCTAGGTATTAGTGGGAATCTTACCTGTCTCTTGGTCATGCCAGGATTCAAGTAACCATTCCAGCTGAATCCTCGATGCCTGCCTATGCCTACATGAAGCACATCATTCACCCTGGTCACATCCAGTCTCCTTCTGTGCTAAAGAGCCACAATTCAAAGCTGCATATGGAACCAACTTTACTGAAGATAGTAGCAGTGGAGGGGGTTACACTCACACAGCAACAGCCAACAAGCTTCAGGGGAATAGTAAATA
>RJWJ010003327.1:0-87932 GCA_004363605.1 Indri indri
TACACTTATGTGATGTTCAGTCACTACCAATTTGATGGTGAGTACATGTGGTGCTTGTTTTTCCATTCTTGGGATACTTCGCTTAGTAGAATGCGTTCCAACCCTATCCAGGAGTATACAAGAGGTGCTATATCACCATTGTTTCTTAAAGCTGAATAGTACTCCATGGTATACATATACCACATTTTACTAATCCACTATGTCCATCATTAATCGTGGGAGGGAAAGCTGTGCAAATTTCAAAGATAAAAATAATCCTTGCCCTGTAAATTCCTCTTTAACAGTCACTTGTGTTCATGATACTAAAATCTGAAGACATATTCTAACCTGTCAAAGAGAATTCCAAATCACATGCATAAGTACAAAGTAAATATTCCGAGCTATTTCCTGAATTTGTCAGGTACCTTTTGCAGCAAAATTAACACTTTCAGATCCTTAATGTTTAAATACAACATTGCAGCCTTAATTTAATGACTAGAACTTTAACCTGAAGAAATGAATGTATCCTCTCTACCAAATTTATCTAGAGGTAAAGTTTTGCAATAAAAAAATCCAGTTTAGCTGATAATATCCATCAGTACAAGTAGTAACTCAAACAACTGTATTTCCATTTGCTAAAAATAAATGCAAGTGTCTTTGTCTAGGCTTTAGTATAGTTGGCTGTCTGTGGCATATTACTTGAGAGTTGTTTTCTTCAAAATTTTTCTCACTCTCCATCGTTGGCTGAGAACTAACACATGGTATCCAAGAACTTCTTACAAGTAAAGATACCTTGGAAGGGCAAACACAGTAAAGCATTAACACATTATATAAATTTGTTAGCAGTAGAATAGTTACCATTTTCACCTTAGTGTTCCCTTTGGGTTCTTAATTATGTTACTGCCCTAACTAGCTTCTAAGTGGGTATGTTTTTGTGTCCATGTCTGCAGAGGTTAGGAGGTCCTCGGGGACTGAGAATCTCCTTGTTCATCCCCATGTCCTCTTGTCCCTTGTTCCTCTTGCTCCCCTATGACAAGCAAATAGTGCTCAATAGTTGGCTGAGGTGTTATGATATATATGTTGGTTTTTGTCCATGGTTACTGGCTCATAACTCCCATTGTCCTTGTTACAGTCTTTTGTTATAATGTTGGGTGTTTTAGGCCGCAGGAGCAGCCTCAGGAAACAGACTCTCTCTGACCTTCACCTGCCCTGGGGTGCAGGTGGGGTGCCTGGGGAGGGCATGGAAGCTCCATACCTCTTCCTCGATACCTCACCCCATGCATCTCTTCGTCTGTAAGCTTTGAATATCCTTTACAATACACTTAAGTATTTTCCTAAGTTCTATGAGCCACTCTGGCAAATTAGTCAAACCCAAAGAGTAGGTTGTGGGAACCCCAACTTGAAGCCAGTCAATCAGAAGTTCTAGAAGCAGTCTTGTGACTGGTTTCTGAAGGCTGGGGCAGTTTTGGGGACTGAGCCCTCACCCTCATATCTGATGCTATGTCTAGGTCAGTAGTGTCGGAATTGAATTAGAGGACACCCAGCTGGTGCCCACTGCTTGGTGTGTGGGGAACAATCCCCACCTTTGGCCACAGAAGTCTTCTGTGTTGATGATTACTGTGTTGTAAGAGCAGAGGAAAAACATAGTTTGAGAGTTTTTTTCCCCAAAACAATGGCTATTGAACAAAAGAATTAATAATTAAATGTAAATACAGCTAGTTGATTAAAAAGTTCAGGGGTAAAACTACAAGAGAGACTTTTTTTTATCATGAAAAAAATCAGCTTTATTTTAAACAGAATTACCTCTCAGTAAAAGGTTAGCTGTAATGGAAGGGAATGGATTGCAATTGTCAGGTTTTAGTCTGAAATGTCGGTTCTTAATGTGCTCATGGCCGAAGAATGACCAGACACACCAAAGTAAGGCAATTACGAAAATGAGGTTTACTGAGGAGAGAAAGATAGGATTATAGGACAAGAGTGAGATATGGGTTTACAGAGCATGATACATACACCACAGATGACAACCGGACCCATTGTCACAGCAAAGGAGAGCGAAAGAAAGCATACAAAAAAAGGGGGCTGGTTATGGTCTACATCTTGTTTGATAGTGCCCAGATTGTGTCCTCCTTCATGGCTCAGACATCACCTTGGAACCACTTTGGACAGTTGGGAGTTGCATGTGGATGGCCTAGGTCAATTTCTGGACTCTATGGTACCTATGCAGCTTGCCCCATGGGCTAGAGAGTCCTCTGCATTCTTTTGCAGCTGGCACACTAAGTTATGTTTGGCAGATTTGTAGGGTGTTCCCTCCTCCCTCAGGTCTCTTGGAAGAGGATTAGGGTGGGGCAGGACCAAGATAGGGGTCAGGGGCCCACCCTCATCCTTCTTCCCAGGAGGGGCAATTGCACCAAAGCAACAGCACCCACTTTTGTCCCTAGGAGACTCGGAATCCCTCGCTATTTACCTGACAGAATGACTGAGCTGTAAAGACTCTATTCTAGCCATATGTGGTTTGTCCTATCACTCTTCAACCATTCTGCAATTCCCAAATATCTCTATTGTACACCATCACTTCCACTGAACACTTCCAGAAGGAAAGCAAGAACTATATTCAGTAGGTTGCTTTGTACTTTACTATGAAGGCCCTGTGACTGAAGTATTATTTTTCTCAGGCAGAATAATCACAGCTATTACCAAATATCACACAGGTAGATCCAATGAGGCCTTTGATCTATGATTACTTTGCTTGTAATTGTCACAAGAAAAAGAAATACAAAAATTTCATTCGGACACTTCAGTGCACATAGTCCAAGGCATCCAAGATAAGCTTGGCATTTGTTGTCACTGTGGTTACATAAATTGCTTGGACACATTTCTAAGTGAACTTACTACTGATGTGGAACACCAGTAACACAATGCATGCCCAGTGGAGGCAGAACAAAAAATACATTGCTGGTATTTTTCAGCTAGGATAGTTTTAATCTGGAAGTACCGGAAAACTCAACATGTTTAAACAATAATGAAATGTGTTGGCATTAGCTAGATTTGCTGGAAGCCTAGAGGAAGGGCAGCTTGAGGGTTAGCATATCTTTGTAGAACCAGTTTCTTTTCCCTTTGGTTCCTTGTCTCTAAGTACACCACAAGTTAGCCTCATTCTTAAGATGAAGTCAAGGTGGTGGCTGCAGCACTTCTGGGCCTCACATCTATGTAGGACAATAATGGGGTAACAAAAAAGCTGTTGTTTCCTGTGTTCCCTCTTAAGATGGAAAAATATTTCCCAAAGTTTTGCAAACTTCATCTCACACCTCACTGTCACATGCTCACTCCTGAACCAATCTCATACTTAGGGATATGCTGTGCCCTGACACTAAGATCATCCCTGCAATCACATGACTTCCATACAAAGTAGGGACATGAAATTGGAGTCAAGGAGAAAACTGCCATTCCCAGCCACACCATCATTGTGCCAGGACTATAGAGCAAATTACTAAAAACAACTCTGATACTTTTAGCTAAAGATGAAACTTCTTTCTTTTTAAACCTACCCAAAAGAACAAAAAGGTTACAACAAAGGAAGGAGCAACAACCCTGAATCACAGACTATAAAATATCTGTCAAACATTATAAAATTTGTGTCAACGTAATAAAGGACATTGGGAGATAACATATTCTTTGTCCAGCCTCAGACAAAAAAACAGATGAGCTAAAATAAGTGCCCCTGTTGAAAAAGGCTCATCCAAGGATGCTTCAATTAGAAAAATATTTGGCTGTAAGCCAGGCAGCTGAAGTAGCTACAGGAAAAACAGGTGACGTGGTTTGACACAGGTTGATAGACATAAGAGCCAGATCCAAGAGGATCTTTGAATGGAATCTCTGAAGAATCAAACAGAAAATATGAAACAGAGAAAAGTATCCAACAATACAATAGAAGAAAACTCTTCTGGAATAATTGACAAAATTGACTCTATAGGTTGAAATAAAAACTTTAACTCAGAAAAAAAATGACACAGAGTAAGTATGCATATATCCCGATAAAATTGTAGATCTTCAAGAACAAACAAAAAAGTGAATCTAAAATTCACCCACACATAGAAAAATAAGTTTCCTAAGAGGCAGAAATAATCAAGTTGACCTCAGAGACTTCTTTTCAGTAACAATGCCATAAATAGTGAATCAGCGTCTACATACTTCTAAAGGCAATAAAGTATATTCAAGAATTTGGGGAGGTTTTAAGGAAGTGGCGGATTTGGGATTTAATGCTGTCAGGAAGCAGCAATCATTTTGTGGTTGTGTACCCTAGTAATTCTTCTCTAAAAGATAAGAAGAATGAAACTAAAGTTGTGATTGGTAAAGAATTGGCAATTACTTATATTAGACAGAATAGGAGGGTGTTTTATCATTTTTGTTTGTTTGGACAACGTTCATGTTTTTGGCTGAAAAAGGCTTTCTACGAAATTATTTATGTTTAACAGGAGAACACCACAGTCTATCTGTGAGTGCCAGGTCAGCTTCTGGACATCAGGGGCTGCCCCCATCTTACCCAGTTGTCTGTAGTAGAAAGTTACATTGTGATTATGAATGCCTGTGTATTTTGTCTCGGGAATTTTGGGATTCCTCAGGAACTTGAATCTTGCCAACTAAATTGATGCTTAAAAGTTGCTGTAGTGGGCAAATGTGGTTCCAAGATTTCAATTATGTTTCTGCTGCTCTAATTTTATGTGTGGAGTTTGTGCTGCAGTAGTTATAAAAATTATTATAATAACTATAATAATAACAGCTGCCATTTATTGTGTCTAATATGTACCAGACAGCACATTAGGGGCTCTATATTTGGATTCTCTTTTACCTCTCCTCAAACACAATGAGGTAGCCATAATTACAGATCATGAAGGAGAAGCTCCAAGAGTGTACATAATTTGTGACAAGGTCACATGCAGAGTAAGTGGCAGAGACGTGATACATTTCCACATCTCTCTAACCTCAAATCCCATATCATTTCTGTTGGCAAATGTTAATATGATTTCAGAAGCTTATTTTCCATTATCAAAACAGAATAGGAAATGCTAAAAACAATAGCAGCTGTAGCACCCGTAGAACAGAAAGTAAATTTTGTTAAAACAACAACAGCTTTGAGATTGTCCCCTTCCCATGTAAGGGTTTTTTTTCACCTTAAATTTGGTGAACTACCTGATATTTGCATAATATTCTTCCTGTCATCATCTTGTTCTTTCAGCTGATCCCAACTAATTGGTTTAGAATGAGTCTCTTCTTTCTAAAGAAGAATGGTTTAGAATGGGTTCCCCTCTGTGCTTTGGAGAAACTTCTTACTGGTGGGTAAAATTTTAGGCAATAAGTTTCTCCATAGGACAGCAAGGAGCCCATATGTGATGATGTAAACCACAGATCATCACAGAGAACAAAGTTCCTGACCTAGATAGCATTGGAATACCCTCCTCTTCTGGTCCCTTCTGGTACATGGGCTTATGAGCTGGAGAGTCCAAAGCAAAACATTTAATACAATGACATTTTTGGCTGACAATTCTTTTACATTTCCCTTTCTTGAATTGCTCTTGAACTAGAACATTGCATGGAAGACACCATCTGGCCAACAAATTTTCCCAAGAATCGTCTTACCAAGAAAACTTTATCTTTTATAAAAAAGATCCATGACTACTAAAAGAGGGGTTGAGTCCTTAAGGTTATAACACTTTCCCATATTACCTTCCCTGGGTTATAAATCTCTGATTTGCCCGATAGAATGTTGCAGAAATGGCGAAAGAGAGATAAGGGGTTATACTGGATTAGGGGTGGGGTGAAGAGGTAACCTGGCTTCAGAGGTCTCAGCCTTCCGAGCATCTGGTTTGACCTCAGGGAGATCCACCAGGTCCAGGTGAAGATCCTTCAGGCTGTGGGGAAGCAGATGATAGTCTGACTCCAGCCGATGCCTGGGTGAGCTCCTTGGTTTGGACAGAGCAGAGTAAGGAAAAAGGATGAGAGATGAGCTGTCTCAAGACTTTGTGTGGACGAATCAGCAGGAACAAAGAATTATTAATATTTATTTAATTCACCACTGGAGCTGACACAGATGTGTAAAATTTTTCCAGAGGGGCAAAGTTTTTGGCATTTTTTGTCAAATGTTTAACCCAGCTGTCACTTACCCGTCTGTGTTTCAGTGAATCCATGAGGGATGCTTGCAAGTCCCACACACCTGTCTGGCTGTACCCCGTCCCCTCCTGACACCGTCCTGGCCCCTGTGCCTCCTCACACTGCTGCTCCCTCTTTCTGCCACTTCTCCCAAGTGTGGGTATGGATCTAGCCTCAATTCTCCAAAGCACAGCAAGGCCAGACATCATGTTTAACCAAATCTTTTTTTAAATTTAAATAATTTTATTGATGCATAATAGATGTACATAGTTTCAGGGTACATGTGATAATTTAATACATTCGTGTAATTTGTAAAGATCAAATCAGTACTTAGGATATCCATCACCTTAAATATTCATCTTCATGCTAGAAACATTTGAATTATTCTCTTCTAGCTATTTTGGAACATATAATAGATTATTGTGAACTATAGTCACCCTACTGATCTGTGTAACCCTAGATCTTATTTCTTCTATCAAACCGTATACTTGTACCCATTAATCAACTTCTCTTTATTTCCCCACTGCCCTACCCTTCCTGGCTTCTCGTAACCACCAATCTAGTCTCTACCTCCATGAGATCCACTCTTTCGCTCCACCGCACATGAGTGAGAACATGCGATATTTGTCTTTTGGTGCTTGGCTTATTTCATTTAACATAATGACCTTCAATTCCATCCATGTTGCTGCAAATAGAGGATTTCATTCTATTCCATTGTGTGTATAGATATATACTATACATAGATATAAACCACATCTTCTTTATCCATTCATCCTTTGCTGGGCATTTAGGTTGATTTTGTATTTTGGCTGTTGTGAATAGTGCCACAATAAACATGGTGGTACAGATATTTTTTCAATATGTTGGTTTCCTTTCTTTTGGAATATATACCCAGTAGTGGGATTGCTGGATCATATGGTAGTTCTAATTTTAGTCTTTAAACAACTTCCATATCGCTCTCTGTAGTGGCTATACTAATTTACATTCCTACCAACAGTGTATGAGGGTTCCCCTTTCTCCACATCCTTGCCAGCATCTGTTATTGCCTGTCTTTTTGATAAAAAGCCATTTTAACTAGGGTGAGATAATATTTCATTGTAGTTTTGATTTGCATTTCCCTGATGACTAGTGATTTAGCCAGATCTTACTATTGGCTTACAAATTGCAAAAGGGAATTAAAGCAAAGAAAACCTTAAAAATCGATATAAATAAAATGTGCCCAAGGTCCCTAGGCCCCACCAGGGTCCCATATTAGTGTCTGTCTCCTTAGGGCATGCCCTCCTTCCCAGGTGCCAGTGCCTGCCTGGCCGTGTCTCCTCTCCCCCCGGTCCAAACCCATCAGAGGTTTCCTCTCACTCCCCGGCTCAGAGCAGCTTCTGCTGGGATATGACTCCTCTCACAGGGGACAAACTTGTGACAGGACTACAGAATTCATTATCCCCATTCTTGCCACTGAAAAAAAAATTTTTTTTTTTGCTTCATCTTTGCTTAACCATAAAGGAAAAAATAAATAAATAAGATGCTTTTGCAATATAAAAAGGTCAATTTTCTCTTTAAGTAGAACTCATGTCTCCATCTCTAATAAAAGTTTTAGACTTTCATCCCCAACTCTGTCAAAGAATATGGGGGGGTCTAGTCTCAGGTACAGCACTCTAAATGAGGTATAGAATACACAACATATTGTCAATATTACCATAAATGTTATCATCTCCATCGACAAAACATAAAACAGTTGATCCTATCTATCAAATATAAATAAAAAATTTTGCGACTGTATTTCTTCCAGTATCATCCTTTCTGAAAGGGAGATCCCTTGGACCAGAATAATGTCAAATTTCCGACACCATTATGGAATTACTTAATAAATTAATAAACAATTGCATAAAAGCACTTACCTTTTTTCCTAGTGAAAGCACTGACGCGTACTTTCACTGCATCCTTAATCATGCGGTGGGAGGCTTTGTATGCTCCTACCGACACGGTAGACGAAATGGGACCCAGTTGTGTCTCACCAGTGAAATTAGCACCGCTTGAAGCCATGATCCTTTGTTTAAAATTGCCACCTTAAAAACTTTTGTTACCCAGCCTCATCTGACCCCTCCATTTTGCCAGAAGACTTTAACTTATTAAGCAATTATCTCTGCACCTTACATTTCTTTTACCTTGTTAGGAAATGAGCTTGGAGCTGGGTTTTGCCAATTTTATTCGATGTGGCTGTGTTTATTAGTGATGTAAGTGACTTCTTGGCCATCTGTGGCAAGTTACTTTCTCATGCTCCTAGGTTCCATTTCCCTTGTTGAGCAGGTTATTTCCTTATATTTCCATGACTCCTTTCACATTCCCCCTGGCCTGTCTCTGTAGGGTTTTGCAACCTGATTTAGTCCTTTACCCACAAGGTCACAGTCCCCTGACTATTCCTGTGTATTCCCGTCTTTCTTTTTTTCTGATATCCTCCCACCCTCACCCCACTCCCATGGCTTCCTCACACTGCTCATTTTAGCTTTTCTGATACTTGACAGAGTCAACATAATGGTCTGAAATTTGTTTATAGCAATGTAGCATCTAGAGCTATATTCAGACTTCTGAAGTAATGAAGATTTTTTACTCCCTTTGCATTAAAATACCACAACATGGCTTCTGTTATGTCTCCCTCAATTTCTAACCTAAGAGTACAGTTGGCTGCATGATCTCACTGGGATCCATAAACTTGCGCATTAATTTCTCCCTTCCCTTTTTAAAACTATTTATGTTCAGAATTTCTGCTTATCTTATTGCCATCTTACATGTACCATACTCATAAATTGGTGTTGTGTGGGAAGGGAGCTGGACTTTAGGTCAGAAAAACAGGTGTTAACTGTCACTCAACACTCAAATACTACTTCAAGGGTGAGTTCTTAAACTGCCTCTACACTTCAGTTTCTTCATCTTTAAAAGGAGGTTGATATTAACTACAAATGTATATTGCAAACATAAAGATTCAATGAGATCATGAGCTTGGCATATAAACTCCTCAGGTCTGTTGATTTTAATTATCTCACATGGCATTAGAAAGATTAGCTGCATGATGTCAAAGAACTTTTAGGTAAAAGGTTGTCTCTATGTACAAGAGCAGCAGCATATTCACACTTTAGCCCTGTGGTTGGTAACTCTTTCCACCAACAAGTCTTAATGTACTGCTCAGAATAGGTTCTCCTCTCCCAGCTTGTGTCACAAATTCCAATCATGTTCAAATCCAAAAGGCATCATCATCCTTATAATTTATGAAAATGATAATTTTTACACACCCACTATGTACCAGGTACTGTATTAGGTACTCAAAGAATTTATCATGAGCTGAAGTCCTTAACAAGCTTATATTTTAAGTGGAGAGGTAAGAAAAATGTAAAAGAAGAAATAACAAAGCAAAGGAGCATAAATTCAATAGAAGCAGATGAGTACAGAAGATTAGAGGCAGCAGAGACCCCTGAGGAATTTAGTGTTTGTGGCACAAGGTGCTAATTCACTCTTCCTTCCCCCTCAACTCCCAGCATTCTCCCTACCTTCCACTTCCTACATTTCCCCTTCTTCCTTTTACTAATAATACTCTGAATTTTAGCTAGGATCAGATTTCCAGATAGAGACTACATTCTCCAGCTTCCCTTGCAGCTAGGTGTGGCCATGTAACTAAGTACTGCCTCACGAGATGTGAGTGGTAAGTCATGTGTGCTTGTTCTCTACTTTCTCTTTTGCCTTACTGCAGGCTAAAATATGGACCTGTTTTTTTGCCCTTACTGAAGCTGTTGCCATGTGAATGAGTAGCTCAACAAGATAGAATTCTGAATAATCTCATAGCCAAGAATGGACTACCCATCCCCAACTGCCTGCCTACCTGTAGACTATTACATGAGAAGAAAAGAAATCTCTATCTTATTTGAGTCATTCATGATTTGATCTCTTCATTACAGTGGCTTAACCTGTGCAGTGGTAAAAAGGAAGCTTCATGATGGAATGCCTTAAAGGGTAGCTAGGATATAGATTAAATAGGAAGTGAAGAGTGACAGATGGGAGGAAAAAGTAAGTGACGATTCTCACCCAAAGAAAAAAGTAAAAGCAAAGATGTGAATGTAGCGCATGGCATGCTTGAAGCGGAGTTGATGGATCAATTATGTTGAAATTAAAAATACATGCATAGAAGGGGTAAAAGACAAAGTCAAGTTGGGTTTGGGCCAGATTGTGGAAGCACTTGAATAAAAGCTAAGTAATGTCAAATTCTTCACACAGGCAATGGGACCAGTGCTTTAATAGACTAACCTGTTGGAAGGACACCGAATGGCCAGAGGCAGCTGGCGGAGATAACATCTAGGAGAGCAAGAAAGGTGAGTCTGAACTGGAATGGAAAGGAAAGACAGAGCTGGGGAGACATTTGCTGGCCTTGGGGACTATTTGGCTGTGTAGGGGTGTGGTTTGGGGCATGGATGACTGGACGACAGGGATACCGCAGTGGAGGAACTGCATGTATGAAGGAAACTTCAGTTTTATATACTCTGAGGTGATGGCAGTGCAGCCATGAGGAAATATCCATCCGGCAGAAAGGCAAAATTAAAGTTCTGGGGGTCTTCATTTTAGGGATATATATAATTAATGGCGTCCCAAAGAAAGATTGAAGCCATTGGAAATGGGATGAAAGAGAGGTAGATGGAAAATAGGCAAAAAGGTGCTGCTGAAGGTCAAGGGAAGATTTTTGACAAAATAGGGGCTACTCGACATGGGAGTAGGTGAGAGGGAAGGTAACTGCACAGAAGATGGCTCGTGAATTCATGTTCTTTTTATCTGTGTATCCTCATATCTAGCTTTACTTAAAATCTTTTTCCCCCTAAAATCTGTTCTTTTTTATTGCTCTCTGCTGCCAAGACACTCATCACATCCTGCCTTGATTTACACAAACTCCTTCTCACTGGCCTCTTTCTCATCAGTTCCCTACTCCAGGCTTTGCCAAATGTTACTGCCAAGTCCATTTTCCTTTCCTGCTGTTCAGACTATGTTTCTCCCACTCTGCTTTGGCTTCTCTTCACCTTCCAGCCTCCCCACGACTCCGCACCTGCTTACAACTCTTCCTCATCCTTCCTACGGCCCCCACGGCCCCCACCCTCACTCCTTCCTCTGGCCCTCTCATCTTCTCTGGCACCTTTAACCACCAAATTCAGGCACTCATAACTTCAGGCCAACGCCCTACGTCATCCTCCCCCGCAGACCTCCCAACTCGTGCACATCAACACAGCTCCTATTCCTGCTGCAGAGAAACCCAGCATGTCCCCTTCCTTTGTGAGGCTTGCCAGCTCTAATAACTGCATGCTGTGTGCTGCTTTCCCCCAGAGTATACAAAAGAGTATTGTTTGTACCGTACTCTTTCCTGTCCCTGTTACCTCTAGGACCTTATACTGTTTGTTGTGGAAGAACATGATTTCATTACTGTCAGATGATTTCTGTTTCTTGTAAAGCACTTATTGGTGTTGCCATCGGGTGCTGCATAAATAATACAAATCTCACAATGCCTCTCTGATGAGAGGGCTTACACCCAACCAGTTTGTCCAAAAGCACCTTGAGTTTTGTCCCAGTGATACCTGGAAGAAAACCACATCTGTCAAGAAGAGGAAGAACATTAATGTACAGAACAGAAACTGTGATGTTTCTATTGTCTTCAACAAATAACACTCATGAACAAAACTCACATATTTGAATAAATAAGAAATTCAATGGGCATTATAGGTAGCCTAGCATAAACTTCTCTCTAGCTATGGAACGTTCCTCAAGGACACAATACTGTTATCACAGAAAGCAAAAATTTGCATTGCCTACTCTAAACCTTTGCTCATGACAGTTTCACTTAGCATATATACTAATGTACTTCATTTTTGGTGAAACTACACATGATAGAGCCTGAAGGATTAATTTTAAATAAGGTCTCTGTTTACAAATGCATAGGTATAAAGAATAATAAACTAGTATGCATGTCTCTAGGAGAATGATTTAAATAATTGTTGCTTAATTCTAAGTTTTCTGCTCAAGAAAAAAATGCTTGAATACCTTTCATTTATTTAAATGCACTTGATATTTTCACAAAATGTAGAAGTCGAATATCAAAGAAAGATTTGTTCCTTTTCTGCATTTCATTTCTTTTAAATGGTGAAAAAAAAAACGCTTGAAATTCAGCATCCGAGTTTCATTTTCAATAAGAATCAGAAAATTGTCAAAGGCAAACTGTTTTCCATCATACAAATGACTTGATCACAGATAATAAAATTGCACAAACCTCAAAGCCTAAATAACCATGTAAATGGGTTCTATGTTTTTTGAGACAGATGGTGGATCACAACAGTGATGGATTATGAATTCCAAAAAGATTGTCCTCCAGAATATAAGAAAAAATGACTGAAGAAGCAGATTTAAAATATAGTTAGAGTGAAACCAAAATAGAAAAATCACATAGATTTTTAAAAGATCAAGAGAACATACAGATTATATCAGAACCACTCTGGAAAGAAAACCATTTTGAATTGAAACATTATGCTTATGTTAACAGAAGGAAATTGGAGTGTATTTCAACAAGATGAGTAATGTTATCTACTTCATTCCGTATCATGTCCAAGATTGTACAAAATTGCAGTCTACTGTCTATCAACCACCTAATCACTTGCTGCTTGCCTAGATGTATGCCCAGCAACCATGGCCATTGTTGGGGACTCTAAATCTCCTTATCTGGTTCTTAGCTGCATAACATGAGAGTGAATTAGGAACCATTATGGAAGAGAATTAAGTTCTCATTGATAGGTCTTGCATTCCCAGTACAAAGGAGCCCAGGTTGAAGTGTAGACTACTTTATCTAGGTAAGGGACATCAGTCATAGTTTGTCAAAAGGCCAACAGTAAGTCAACTCCAGAAAAGCATGGGCATATAGGGTGTAGCAAAAGAATCAAGAGTGCCAACTTCAACATCGACTCCTTGATATGCATTCTCTGGCCATTTAGCTATATTATTTTGTGAATAAATATATTTTAATATTAATATTATCTTATATATAGTAAAATACATAGTATGTGTAGTATCTATAATATCACCTGCTTCTGCTTACATCCCAGCCTTATCTCCCCTTTCTCTACACTCCAGCTCTGCCGTCCTTCTCTCAGGATGCATCGTCCTCCTTCCTGACTCAGAGCCTTTACACCTGCTCTTCCCTCTGCCCAGTCCCTCCTCCCTGTTAACCAGGGTAATTCCTATTTAGACTTTAAGTCCCCTTTAAATGTTATTTCCCCTACTATAGCTTCACAGAAACTTGTAGGTTTCCTTCAATATATTCACCCCAGTTGTGGTTAATTGTAATGTCTGTCTCAGGCAAATGATAAATTCTAAGAGGGCTCTCTCTCCTTTTTTTTTTTTTTTTTTTTTTTTTTTGCAGAAACTGTATTCCCAGTGCTTAGCATGGTACCTGGTCCGTAGGAATAGCTCAGTCAGTGTTTGTTGAATGAATGGATGAAGAAAGGATTCTCTTGGTGATTAGCATGTTACTCTGAACTTTTCACAAAATCCTGCTACTGCATATTCAGAGACCAATGACTTGGTGTCCAAAATGAAGGCCTCTTTTTGATACATTATTGCTTGGCTTTACTTACCTCCCAGATCCAGATGAAAACTTCAAGGCTTCCCATGAGGATATTTTGGTGACCAAGAAAAGTGACCAGGAAAAATTCCAGCCTAGAATTTAGGAGAAGATAGGAGCTGGAAGATTCCTCTGGTATATGCCTCCTGAAGAGGAATGTGGCCAGTCCCACCAATAGTTAGTGGTGTGCCATGGAGACTTATGGACCATGGCAAGGAGAGATTCCCCAACACACAGACTATGACTGAGTGGCAAATGACAACATATCGTCAGGAAACCTGGAGTGATTTCCTGGAGACTTGGAGCATATTATAATCTACTTTACAAATAAGGTTTGCTCATTATTTTTACCCAATTCGGTGTGGTCATAGTACTTAAGAGACGAGCCCCTAGTCTTAGGAATAGGACGGCTTCAAGAAAGGCCATCAAGGTGGATCTGGAGCAGTGCTACTATTGCCAAGGTCCATTGCTGACTTGCTGTGTGTTATGTATTACGAAAAACAAGCTCACCGAGCCCTGGCTCCCCATGGATAGACATATCAGGGACAGTTCTGCTCAACAGTGTATTTCTGAGGTGGTAAAGTACTAATGTTCATGCATGGTTTTGTTTTTGTTTCATAGACCACCAATAAATTTGGGAAATGTTGCACCTATATCTCCTTCCTGGATAGTCACAGCATGCATAGCACATTGATGACTTTAAGAAGTTCTGCACTAAAGAAGGTTCTTCAACTCATCTGACCATGATACTTCTTATTCAGAAAAGACTTTTGTGTCAATCAGGATAATCTTAGTATGGCTGCTGTGTCAGACAACCTCTGAACCTCGCTGGCTTAAAATAGCAAGGTTTACTTCTCATTCATGCTGTGTATCCATTGCTGGTTGACTGGAGATCGTGTGCCACATGGTCTTCACTCTGGGATCCAAGGTGTCAGAGCAAGCACCATCTGAGCATTTTTGGTTGCTCTGGAAGAAGGAAGGTGACCTCTGGATGTTTTCACAATTAAATGTTGCAGCCTGAAATTGACTCATAACTTTCAAATTTGGCTCAGAACTAGTCACGTGGCCCCACCATAAGGGGCTAAGAAAATACTATCCTACCATGTGCCTGAAAGGTAGACAGCCAAAAATATTCAGTGAACAGCACTAATGACAAATAACCCCATTAATATGACTGAATGCCAATGTTTATTGAATTGCAGTTGGAACCCACTGCTGTTCATAGTTTTAAAAATAAGAATTGATAATAATTACCTTTCAAGATGTTCAGCACCTAAAGTTATATGACCATACATACTCAGGAAGAATTGGAATGCTAATTTTAAAAAACACTTATGGGGTGGGCGTGTCACAAAGAATAATTCTTTTGGAAGGTTTTATGAAAACCATTTCTTTTCACTTAAAGTCCTCAGTGTATATCCCACAGTAGATAACAAAATCATTTTCCAGCCAATTGCTCATTGCTTCCCTCAAATACAAAAAAAAAAAAAAAAAACCATGGATAATACCACAACACAGCCTAATAGGCTACCACAGGGAGGTATATCATAAATGTCCATTTACAATGAATTCTGCATAGGTGTGCAAAGAGTTAATGGTGTCATCAGATAAATCCCATGATAACAGGAATGAAGTTGGCATAGAATTCATTTAAACAGAAAAAATTAAATGTATTTTGCACTACCATCCTAATCTCTGAGAATTAATTCCTGATGAAGTCTACTAAATCAAATTACCTAATGCCTTGGTACCTTGTTTGACAGTTGGCCATAACTGTATCACATAATGACACAGCACAAAAAGGCAGTGAGGATGTTCAGAGATAAGTACCTTGGTTCTGAGATGTTATCACTTGCATACCAAGAACAATGAAAGTACTTATCAGTGGTCATTCAAAAGTCCATAATTCACTGCTTCTGTGAGAAATACAGGGCATGTAAATTCATGTCATTTCCTCAGCCATCTCCAAGTTCCTCTCCAGTTAGTTCTTCCTTACATATTTCCTACACACAATCACAATTAAATTACCTAATATATGGAAAATGCTTTGAGCAATGCTTGGCACATAGTAGTCACTAAGTGTTGGTTGTTATCATCGTTAGTATCATTATTTCATGTCTTGCAAGCGTTGTATGTCACATGTAGAGATTCTAAAGTTTGATTTGCTTTAGCAAGTTCAATCCAGTGCTCCCAAAGAGGAGGAAGTCTAATATGCAAGGCATTTCTATATTACATTTTTCTTATTTAGGACAGAACAAGCAAATCGACTAAGAATTTACTGAAATAATCAAAAATGTATTTAGAAGATTTGTTGTTTGTACCTCTAGATAAACATCCCCAAGCTGAAAGGAAGAGTACTGAGAACAAATTAAAAGTATTACATGATAACTGTACCACAAAGATGGATTAAAACAGCCCTATCCTCACACTGCACCACCTTCAGACTGTAGTAAATCGACTGCAACATTATTAAAGTATTCCGTGTATATTTTATTTTTATAATAATGAATCTGATAAGCTCTAATGTCCTTTGATTTGTCATATATAATCCACACATCATTCATTCCATTCACTTAAAACATCCTCGTCTTCATTTACAGGTATTTCTGTTGGTGCTTGGTCAAGGGAAGTTGAATCTTTATATCTCACAGAACTCAGCTCAGATTGTTTCTCAGCTGTGGAGGCTCTCGCCCCCCAGAAAGCCTTGACTGCTGCCCTGGAAGAAAACAAAAACAAAAACAAAAACCATCATATGAAGTGAACAATGAAACTAAATAGAATTATATTTATGTTTTCTACACATAGAAGGGCCTTTTTATTCATGATTCATTTTTAGTTTGTGGTGCTTCAGCTATACTGTGTGATGTGCATGAACTCTCAGACTTACCAGGGTTTAATACCCATGTATATGAAAATAACCATTCTCATATAATTAGTTACAATAACCAAGTTTTAGGGTTGTGAGAACTATAACTGAACAACACAAATATTCATGAAATAAGCCTTTTTTATAGCAATTACCACATAAAATTGTAAAAATTGCATTTAAAGGCTCTCTCATGGCTGGAGAAGTAATGCAATTGTTTAATAAAGCATCCACAGAAAGAGATGGGGTAGACTGAACTAGGACAGTCACAGGAGTAACGACGGGAGTTGGACAATTCAAGACACGTGTAGAGGCATCACGGACAGGGCTTTGCAATTCACTGGATGGGGAAGGGGAAGAAGAGAAGGACTGCAAATCGAGGGTGATGATGCATCCCACCATTCACCTACCAATTTACAATTATGAAGATCAATACAAAGATCACAAATACGCAGATAACGACTCCTATGGTCAGCACGAAAACTAGTACTGCATCAGTGTCTGGTTGGCTTGATCTTCTTACCTGCAATTCTAGAGAAAACACACACACCTCATGATTATTACTACCAAAAAAAAAAAAAAAAAAAAAGGAAATGGATCTCTAAATGGAGACTTTGTATTTGAAAAACAATTCTAGAAAAATACAGAGATAATTAATGGAAAGAAAATTATTATTAATCAACTTGCTCTGCACATTTTAAATGTGCTTTTCAAACATACAAAAAAACTGAAAGAAATTGACAACGAACATCCTGTATTACTACCACCTAGATACTATCATTAATATATTAGTATTCAACTATCCATCCCTCTATCAATTCATCATTCCATCTTATTTTTTGATGCATTTCAATGTAATTTGCAGATGTCAGCACACTTCCCCCAAAATTCTTCAACGAGCATCATTAATTAGTTTAATATTTGTTTATAATTTTTCTTTGAGGTAAAATTTTCATACACTGATTTACACAAAGATCTTAAACGTACATTTGCTTAGTTTTGGCAAACGCACTATGTAATCAAATGTCAGTCAAGACATAGAGTACTACCATACCCCAGAAAGTTCCCCTGGGCTCTTTCCTAGTTAGTCCCTGCCCCATCCTTCCAGAGGCCATACTACTCTGATTTCCTTTTCCACCATAAATTAGTTCTACATATTCTAGAACTTCATATGAATGGAATCAAACATTATGTAATCTCTTGCGTAAGACTTTTACCCAGAAATAATGTTTTAGAAAGTCACCCACAGTATTACATGTAACTACAGTTTTGTCTTTTTTATTACTGAGCAGTATTACACAATTTGTTTATTCATTCTCCTACTGATGAATACCTAGGCTGTTCCAGTTTTGGGCTATTACAAATAAAGCTTCTATGAACATTCTCGTACAAGCCATTTTGTGAATATGTATTTTAATATTTTAACTAAATACCTAAGAGTAGAATTGCAGGGTCAAAGTGTAGATAGTAGATGTATGCTTAGTTTTCTATGAAACCATGAGACCTTTCCCAAACTGACCATACTGGCTGTACATGTTTTGGAAATGTTTTCTCCCAGATTTTGGTTTGCCTATTCATTACCCTAACGATTTCTTTTAATGACCTGAAGTTTTAAATTTTGATGATGTCTAATTTATTCAATGTTTCCTTTTATGGTAATTGTTTTTCAGAGTTATGTCTAAGCAACCTTTGCCCACTCCTGAATCATGCAAATATTCTCTTATATTTCCTTCTTAAACTTTTATGGTTTAGCTTTTACACTTAGGACTATGATACATCTCTAATTTTTGTATATGGCATAAGGCAGGAATTGAGGCTCATTGTTTTCCATACAAATACCCACATACTAATATTTCTTTCTCTTTAAGAGACAAAGTCTTGCTATGTTGCTCAGGCTGGTCTTGAACTCCTGGGCCCTGGTTATCCTCCAGGTACCAGCCTCAGCCTCCCAAGTACCTGGGACTACAGGTGTGTGCCACCGAGCCTGGCTCACATACCACTCTTAAATCAATCATTCTTTCTCATATCCTTCTGCTCTTTCTGAAAATAAGGCTATTAAAGAGACAAAGCCAGTCTACCATACGTGTTATAGCACTGTTATACTGTAAAATGGTGAAAAGCTAATTTACATAAAATATTACTTATTTTTTAATTATATAGTTTTGTGGCTCTTCCTGGTCCCCAAATTCTAGAATCATAAGATTCATGGGGAAAAGGACCATAGAGATCATTTGATCTAACCATCGCATTATGTAGATAAGTAAACCAAAGGTCTAGAGAGGTTTAATGATTTGTACAAGCTATATTTTGACTATTTAAATATTTTAATTTTGGTAAGTATTCTGTCAGAAATAGTCTCCTGTATAGGCAATCTCAAGTGCTTGTTTTTCTGGATTTTTGCCCTATCCTTTAAACATCATGGAGTATAATTTTCCATTTTCCCTAGTAATTCTACAGCTATAAACTCAATTTAGTGTTCTCACTAAAGAGTTCCAAGTATGATAAAGAAATCACATCTATATGGATATTCCAACATTGTTTGATTTTTAAAATCTTTTTATTTTAAAATAATTTTAGATTTATAGAAGTGGTGAGATTTTTAAATAAAAGACAACTTTTAGAACTAAAACCTTAGGAAAAATGTAAAAATCATTTATCTACTACCTTGCAACATCAGTCAAGAGAGGGTGGAGAGTGAGGGGTATGAAGATTTTAGTTCATTACAACAGCAGTCTTCTTGCAGGGGTCAACTAGACTACTTTTATAGCTAATATCAAATAGCCTGAATTTCCTATTGAAATTTTCTAATAAAAAGTAGGCTACATTTGATGCTATGACCTTTTAGACAAATGAAGCTTATGTATACATTAGTTTCCTAGGATCATCATAACAAAGTACCACAATGTGGGTGACTTAAAACAGCAGGTATTTACTGTCTCACAGTTGTAGAGTCTAGAAATCTGAAAACAATGTGTTGGCAGAACCATGCCTACTCCCAAGATCCCAGGGGAAGATCATTTCTTTCCTTTCCCAGCTTCTGGTAGCCCCAGACGTTCCTTGGCTTGTGGTAGCCTAACTCCAATCTCTGTCTCCGTTTTCACATGGCTGTCTCTTCCCTGTGTGTCTCTGTATGACCCTGGCATTCTTCTCTCTGTTTCTCTCTTTCTCTCTGTGTGTGTCCAAATTTCCCTCTTCTTATAAGAGCACCAGTCATACTGTATTAAAGTCCCACGCTACTCTAGTATGACCTCATCTTAACTAGCCACATCTGCGACGACCCTATTTCCAAATACAGTCACATGCTGAGTACTGCAGAGTTAGGACTTCAAAGTATGTATTTTGGGGGGAAACAATTCAACCTACAACAATGCCTAATTATGAAAGACAATTATTGTGGGAATGAAAAAAATCTGATATATGAATGGGCATTTTTTATTAACTAAGCCATATTTAGCCTAAAAGTATTTCAATTACACATTTGTTTCAAGTGAGTACTATATTGTGTGGACATTTCTAGCCAAAATGTTGCTTTGATTTCTGAACGGCCAAAAGGGTCTGTTGCGGTAGTATACCCAATTGTCATTTTAAAAAGAAACTAATAGATACCAAAGTGTTCTAAAAACATTCTGTCATTTTAACCAGTGCAGGTACTGAGATGGGAGAGCTATCCTGCCAGGCCCAAATTGCTACGAGAGAGAGAAGCCAATTTTGTTTCAATAAAGGCCTGACCTAATGGGGTCTGTGTTCCAGCCTTGGGCATACACAATAACAAACGTATGTTCTAATGATGGGAGGAGCTGACCACTGAATTATCCTAACGGGGACGAGGCAGTGGGGACAAAAACTGAGAATGGCCCCACACACCTTTAATACCATGAACTGGGGCTAGGTGAGATATTTTTTAGTTTGATGATGTTTTGGTCCTTTTTTGCATTTTTTTAGAACTTTATTCATCTGAGCCTTTTAATGTCAGCTGATATCCCAATAAAGTAGTAAGATTATCAGCTTTACCATGAAGATTTTTTTCAAATCACTAAACAACATACCAAAGAAAGTTTAAATAGTAAACAGCCTATTTTTAAAGATCACCCCAAAACACTTTAACCTGTTTTCATTTCAATAAAAAAAAAAATGTTATGTTGTGTGGTATCTCTAGACTACTGCAGAAGCTCTTTACTTGGGGTTCAGAAATAACTTCAAGAAATCCATGAACTCCCTTAAAATTACATGTAACTTTGGGCATGTTTGTATATGTGGATATTTTTCTGGGAAAAGGATCCTGACCCTTGACTGGATTCTTTATTTATTTATTTTTTTTTTTTTTGAGACAGAGTCTTGCTCTCTTGCCTGGACTAGAGTGCCATGGCATCAGTCTAGCTCACAGCAACCTCAAACTCCTGGGCTCAAATGATCCATCCACCTCCCAAAGTGCTAGGATTACAGGCGTGAGCCACCACGCCCCGCCCTTGACTGGATTCTTATAAGATCTTGTGACCAAATTTCCCCCATACCCCTAACAACAAAGATAACAACAACAATAAAAATGGTTAAGAGCAACTGAACAAAAGAAAATAATTACCTGGATACAGAAGCCATCATAGATTAAATTGAAAAAACTGCAAATGAATCCATCTCACAAGGGAAATACAGTTTCTAATATGTAAAATTATGTTCAAGACAAGATTTGCATTTTGTGACATATATTGAGAACCCTATTATTGCTTCATCAAAAAACATTTTCTTCAAATGTATAATTTTTAAAGAGACATGCTCTGATATCATGTTTATTAATTTTATTTATTCTACTGTACCAAAATTTTTGTAAGCATCCATGAGATTCCATTTATCCATTTTCACTTTTAGAATATAAGTAAAAGTAAGAATATAATTCAAGTTAGAGGACTGTTCTTTGGAGATACTTCAGACATATACCAGTTTTCCAAAGTGAGGCACATCTGACTCTCTACTTTGCGAAAAGAAAGTTAAGTACTATCTTGTAGAAAAGTCTAAATGACATACCCAGTGGTTTTTGGACCAACAGTAACAGCATCACCCGGGAACTTGTCAGAAATTCAAATTCTTGTGCCAGCCCCATCCTAGATCTACTGAATCAGAAACCCTGGAGGTGGGGCTGGAGATCAGCGTTTAAAACACTGATCTCCAGCCTCCGGGTGACTGTGATGCTCTTTAAAGTTTGAGACATAAGCAAACCAAAACATTGCTAGGCACTTACCATTTATCGTATAGACTGTGAATTTTACAGTTGCTACTAGTTCATTATTATCCAAGGTATCACACTCGAAAGCCAAGGGATGAGCTTCCCTATGTACTTCTAGGATTGCTGAATCATTTGCAAGGATAATGGCTTGCTATTTTAAAACAAACAAACAAACAAAGTATCAACATTCTTCATGTACACTTAAGATCAGGAAACAATTTATTTCCCTTAACAAAGAAAAGTTACATCTCTCTTAGCCTCCCTCCGTAATTAATTGTGCACATGGATTTTCTGGAGTCACACAATCGAGACTCTGGATCCCAACCTGACCACTTCCTGCCTGTGTGACTGTGGACAAGTTACTCACTGCACCTCAATCACTTATCTGTAAAATGGGTATAATGATAAGACTTACCTCATAAGGTTGTTGTGTGGATTAAAAGAGACTCTAGCACATGATGTATGTTTGGCACTTAATAAACCCTTAATTAGTGTTAGCCACTGTTATCATTATACAACTCCCATAAAAGCCAATGAAAATCTTGCTTCCAAAATAGAACCCTTTATATAAAATGGAAGTTTTTAAGTTCTGATTATAGTTCACCCTAAGACATACGTAAAGTCTTAGTCTACCAAATAACGAAAAATTTTGAATTGTAATAATAATAAAGTTGTATAATTTTAAATTTCATTTTGGCAAACTGCTTTTAAGGAGGAAGTTTTCTGAGAGTCATCAAAACTGGGTAACGAATTTTACTACCCATTAGAAATCACCAGATCACACACATTCATTACTCACCTGGTCTGGCCTTAGAAGTTTCCACATATATTTGAAACGATTTACAGGAGATATATGAATACATGCCAGTCTAACACTTTCAAGACTTTCTGAAATTGGTCTACCCCCTGAAGAAAGGAAAAATTAAATACATAAATATCATTAGGCATTATAAATTGCTCTACACACACTACTACTTTTAAAAGCCACCTCCAGTTTCAAGTCAATTGCATGTTGGAAGTTATCATTATTGGGAGTTCGAGTGTAGAGGAGCAGAGGGGTGGCGGATGTAAACGTGCAGCCACCAAGAGAAGCAGGTGAGGAGAAGCCATGGCTCTGTCTTTATGCAGAATAAATTGCATGTTTATTCCGAAGAAGAGGCAAGGGCAATCAACTTAGTGATCTGCTAGATTAACTTTTGAGATCTATTAGTGGCTTGCAATTTGCTAGTTAGGGCCTCCTATTAGAGATATTGAAATCTCAGAATAGCATCATTTGATACAGAACAGCTTTCAAAGTTCCCGGCTACCCAGAAGGCTGAGGCAGGAGGATCGCTTGAGCACAGGACTTTGAGATTGCAGCAAGCTATGATGACACCACTGCATCCTAGCCCAGGCAACAGATTGAGACCCTATCTCCAAAAAAAAAAAAAAGAAAAAGTTCCCAATGTAAAGATTTACCAATTCCACCAATAAAATGCCATGACTAAAGTTTCAAGAGCATTTCACTATAGCACAGCCTCAACCACAGATCTGAGTACAGTAAGGCTCCAATGCATTAGAGAATATATGCTAAATTTTAGACATCACTAAAAAATGTAAAGTCAAGTCACAAAGATACTCAGAACTATAACTGTCTAGAGAAGTAGTAGAATTTAAAATTTTATGATGGCTTCCTTTCAATATATCAATTGACTGCCTCCTTCCACTCAGTGGGAAGCTGAGGGTAAAGATATTTCCCCAGAGTAAACTCTTGCCCTCAGTCTCCCTCCAGTACGTAGTCCAACTCACAGCCGCAGTCTACTGGTCCACGGCATTCTTCTACCCGCACGATACACTTGGTTTCACCTCCAGGGCATCCGTTTGTTAATATAACTTCTCTCATACCAATACCTTTGGTTTAAAAGAAAAAAAGGGGGGTGGGGAAATGTGAAGAAAAAACTAATTCCAGAGTGTCTTCACTTTCCCACCTATGTCTTTTATTGACACTTGTCTCCTAATTTCAGAAATTAAATTTCTAAATTCAGGATCATAACATTTAAATTTTTTTAGGCCCCTCATTTTCAATTACCTCATAAAACAGCATTTTCTGAAGTGAGTTACATAAAACACTAGTTCCCCTGGTTGTTACCATAAGAAAAAGGATTCCATGATCATACACATTTGAAAATGGTATATCAAATAAAATTCAAGGGACCACTTTGCTACAGAATTTTGGCGGAAACTTTTAATAAGCCAGTAAATTAATAAGCTATTGTGTATAAATTTTCACTAATCTAAGATGTAAAATTTTTACATTTTAACATGTTTGAAGTTAGAATACATTTATAATTGATGACATGTTATAAATTAATTGGCAGCATTTTCCCTTTTTAAAGTACATAAAATGTGCTTATTACAGCCAATGAATAGATTTGATGAAATACATTGGTAGATCGCACCGCTGTACTAACTGGTCCCACAGCTCCACTGAGTTTGCCTCTCATCACCAGAATTGAGGGAGAAGATAAAACGCTGGGTCAGCAACATGCTGAACCATGTCCTGTGAAAAGACAGGCGAAGCGAGAGTCTCTCCTGATTTCCTTGCCTATCAGATTCCCTCTCTCAGCGCCTACAAGGTGTTAATTATAAAACCCATCCTCAAGGGCAAAGCAAAGTTGAAGAGTAGAGGTGGTCTGTAACAGTGCTTCTCAAACTTAACAGGACATGCAAATCACCTGGAGATCTTACTAAAATGCAGATTGATTCAGTCGTTCTTGAGTGGGTCTGAGATTCTTACATTTCTAACAAGCTCCCAGGTGATGCTGATGCAGCCGGTCTGGGGACCACACACTCTAAGTAGCAAGGGAGAGGACGCCCTATGACACAAGGAGATGCAAGGATGGAAAGGGAAAGGCCTCTGATTAAGAGAGAAGGCTGAGAACTGCTGCAGGATGGCTCCACTTGAATTTATGGAAGACTCTCTAGAAGCACAGCCTTATTCTGAAATGCACAAATATTTTCAAAGCAGGTATTACATGCATTTATTTATTTAGCTAAATGCATTTCACTGAGATGTGTGTGGGTGTGAGATTTTCTGTAAGATCAAGTAACACCTAAAAATCTGCCTGAATATAAAGGAAAACTTTTGATTTCTAAAATATTGTTTTAGGAGTTAAATAGAATTTTCACAAAAGCATTTTTCTCTTCTAGATAGTTCTGTTATAAATTGAATTCTTTTTAATATTTTAGATATGAAATATTACCTTTTTGGCTTATTTTTTCCTTAGAACTTATTGCCATCTGACATATTAGATGTCGTACATGTTATGTGCCTGCCCCTACTAAAACAGACATTCCTTGAAGGCAGAGAGTTTTGTCTGCTTTGTTTGCTGCTTTATTCCCAGCACCTATAACAGGGCCTGCCATGTAGCTGGCAAAAGATTTAAAAATAAAATAAACCTCATTTGTTCAGTGAATAAATATATTAATACAATTTCTAAAACATATCTTTAAATAATAGAAAACAATATAAATTACTAGACCTATCATAAAAGAAGTAAGTCTCTACCTGTGAAAATTTATCAAGTAAGCAGCTAAATAAAGATGTGAAGTACAGCCAGGAGCTGGGAGGAGCAGGGACTGGGGAGTTAGCGTTCAGTGGGTGTGGGGTTTTAGTTTGGGAGGATGAAAAAGTTTTAGAAATGGGCAGTGGTGATGGTTGGTGATGGTGGCACAACAACATGAATGTGCTTAAGGCCACTGAATTGTATACATCGAAATGGCAAATTTTATGTTAGGCATATTTTGCCACAATAAAAAAAAAACTATCTCAATTATAATAAAACAATTCAGGTGTAATTTTGGACCCCCTCAAAATTCATTCTGCTGTAAGTCAGCATGGATTTTCTGTTGTCTTACCCTCTGGTTATTATTCCCCTTTCCCTCTTACCACTGACTTTTTTCCCAAGGCATATTCTATTGAGAATAAACTTGATTTCATTGTGAATTATCCATTGTCTACTCAGCACCCTGGTCTACATAGCATTGGTTCTCCAAAGGACAGTGCCCTAACTAGCAGCATCAGCTTCATTGCAAACATGTTAGAAATGCAAATTCTTAGGCCCTTCCACAGGCCTATGGAGTTAGAAACTCTGGTGTAGGCTTAATAATCTCTGTTTTAACAAGCCCTTCAGGCACTTAGGGTGAATGGTTAAGTTTGAGAACCACTGGTCTACTACAGCAAGTGCACCCTTAATCTCAACCCCATGTCTGATATTTTATGTCCAATTTCTATCCATGGAATGATCAAAATGTCATGTTCTTTGAACATTATCTTCCCCATAATGCCAATACCTCTTTTCTCCAAGATATGACATACAAATTGAAGAAATATAGAATTTAGAATAGACTATTACAACTAAGCAAATTTCTTGATAGATTTGCCAACATAGTATGTGGGAAGACATCTGTGAGATGTATTGGAAAATCTTTCATCTTCTGAACATCTGTGAGATAGAGAAAATTTTACTTTGGCGAAAGCAGTTTGTGTGCCCCAAAAATATAAGAAGCTGGCTTAAAATAAGTCTCAGAGGTTACAAGCTGAAAATATCTTACCTTTTAAAGCAATCGGTCTGAATTTAGTGTATAAATTATAATAGAAATAGAAATCAATAAGAGCTGAATGAAAGTACACGAATTAAAAATAAAAGATGGCCTCACCATTTTTACCTTTCCTCCCCCCAAAATTACAATATGGCTCATTCATCTGCTTCATGCTACTTACCACACGTAACAGTGCACATCCCGAATTCTACTTCTTTGACTACTGTCCTATTTGAAACTAAACATAAAATGTAAAGACATATTATTTAATCATATGAAAACTTTTCTAAGTGAAAAACCTCTTACTTGGGGATGGAAGCTAAGAATATTTATCATATGGGCAGCAGATATTTTTTAAGTTTTCCATTTAAATCAGAAAAGCAATGCCATTCCTAGTACCTCTTCTGTTATTGTCTAAATCAAAAGAATTCCAAACCTATAAAGAAGTGCATTAAATTTGGAAATACCCTGAAAAGAAGGTTTATATTTAAACCCTGTATATAGTTTAAATTTTTTTCATCAGTTAATATATAGTGAGTTAAAAGTCTATAGAAGGTCAGAAAAGCACAAAAAGGTCAATTAGTTGTAAGAACCATTTTTTCTACTCTCTATTTTCCAAAATTGAGTATATAATTTCAATTAAAAAAGAAGTCTTTATACCAAGTGTTCATTAAAATTGTAAAAGTTACAGACTGGTTCTACTAATTTCCCATGTTAAGACGGTAAATTTAAATATTTCTAAGAATTTATTTCAACACTTTATTTAGCAAGATAATCTAGTAACACATCACTATTAAAGAAGTGAAATATTCTTGGTTCTAAATCGCATAAAATGATTCTCTTTTTCTAATTATTCTGAAGTTTGGCATAGAATTCCACTAGCTATAGTATATAACCAATTCTTCATAGCTCAGATTAGGACTAACATCTCAATAGAAAAAATACAAAATGAGATGTTAGAAGATAACTTTTAAAAGGCATTGTATCCTGGGGCAAAAAATCACATGGGAAAGCACATTGAACTGCAGTCCAAGGAGCTGCTTCTACCACTAATTAGCTGTTTGAGTTTGAGCAAATTAATTAAATGCTGTCAGGCTTAGTTAACCCTTCTGTAAAATCTGAAAAGGAGAACCCATATCACTTGATTATCATAAGAATTAAACAAGATAATGTGCATAAATACATTCTATAAATTGTTTAGCACTATAAACATGCTTAAGATATAATTACCCAATTTAAACTCATTTCGCACTTATTAATTTCATATAATGCAAAGTTTTTTCCCATTTTGATTACCGTAAAACCTCAATAGTTTCAAAAATGCAAGCACCAAATACAGTACCTTGACTACACAGTAAGCACCTGACGCATATAAGTAAATCAATATTGACTTTGTTAAATGATTTAGACTATCATGATGATCAATTTTGAATTGAAATTTTAATGCTTGAAATGATTTCATATTTCTGCTGGCACTTTATGACATATAAATTAAAAGTCAAATCCCAAACAGAGAAAACACAGATAAGAGAATGAGTAGTGGGCTATTTTTAAATATAAGCTTTTTTGCAAAAACCACTAGTCATTCAGCTCTACTATTCACTACTGATGCTACTTTGGAAAAGTTAGTCAATTTCTCCCAAGTTGAGTTTCCTTACAGAAAAAAATAAGGAAATTGTATCAGATAGTCTCTAAAGTCCCTTTCAGCTTCAGTCTTCTATGACACATTGAGTGTCCATTACATCATTCAACGACTTTTTTTAATGGGAATCCTACAATCGTGGGTCAAGAGAATTACATGTATCTGGATTTCAGCGTGGCATTTGTCAAAATTATGAGTAATAATTATTAACACATATAATTATAAATATAATTCCATTATATACCTGTGAGTAATAAGGAAAAATATGATCTGAATGTCAGTAAAATTTTATGTGTAACTGTTAAACACTAAGATCCACAGATGCTAATTAGCTGGTTGGCATCAACATGGTAGGAGCAGTATGTCACATGGCTCTGTCCTGTTCAATATTTTTACTAATGACCTGAAAAAGATGCTAATATCATGCTGACTGACTCCAGGATTCTGCAAAGCTAGGAAGGATAGAAAATATGTTTGATAAATCTGTATCTAAAAATGACAGGGTGGAATAAATGGGCAAATCTGACAAAATGAAACCACAGAGGAATAAAAAGTCCTGCATGTAGAGCTGAAAAGTCAACTGTCCAAAAATATTGTATGGGTCATCTTGATTGAAGAACAGCTAAAAATGAATGGAGAGTTCAGTAGCGAGTTCAACAGGAGTCAACGACGCGGCAAGGCTCGCTAAAAATCTACTGGGTCTCAGACTACACTGATAAAGCCTGGCATCCACAATGATGCAGATAATGATCTTGCCTTTTGTTCTGGCCAGATCCTGGAACGTTCTCTTCAGTTCTGGACAGCACACTGTAACTTCTGGTATGCATCCTCAGGGTGCAATTTTAACTTTTGAGTTTCTTTCTTGAGAGTTGATTTGTTAATATTTCATGACTTTTATTCTTTCTTAGAGGTCTTCAAAGAAAAATAGAAGATATACTTCTCTTTTTATAGGGTAAAACTCATTTTATAGAATAAAACTCGTTCTACTTTGCAATTATTATGTAGGTCTATTGGGCCCTTTTATAAATCTAAGGGTATTCCTATATAAAACTACAAAATATATTAAAAAGGTATATAAAAGGGCATTTAAGTTATAAAAAAGACGTAAGGGTATAAATCTAACATCTTAGTGGTTTTTCCTTCATCTCGAAACATTTTGTGACTTCATCATCCTTAACGATGCTATTATTTCATTATTACTCATCGATTATTCCCAATTATGTTTTTACAAAACACTAAAATTTAAAAATGGAAGAATGATCGGAATTGTGCAGAAAGATGATATAATTGTGAAATAAATCATAGCTATTACATCATCCTCTGTTTTTTTATTGCTTTTCTGTTGTTTTATTCCAAAGTATTGCATCATCTGTCAGGAAAATATAAAAGAAGTCTAGAGGCATCCTCCTTGTAGTCTATTTTTGGCTTTCATTGAATATAGTTGAGATTTCAGAATGGGTTTTTTTGCTTATAATGACAAAAAAGAAAATTGACAGAGAAAAACATTTTGCAATTATTGAACGAATCAGAAGATGAACAGAGACAGATAACAGCACTTTACATGCTAATGATGATGGTAAAATTGATTGTATAAGCAAAATCTCTGTGAAAGATGATATCTTAGATGAATATCCTAGATAAATTTTAAGAATCAATGAGTGAACACATTTCTAAGGATGAAAAGGATGTATGATGTTCTCACCCAGATAGTCTTTCAACAGGAAAGATTTGATCCTAAAATATTTCGTGACAATAACCTAGATCATAGTGTTTTGCTAAAAAGATGTGGACAGTATTGTTTCCTTTTTATAATGTTTAAGCACCAACATTTACTTAACAAGGTTTGTAAAATGAACATATCATGATGGGTAAGTGGGTATATAAAAGTGACCAAAAGAAAATAGACAATATAGAAATGAATAAAATTCATTGCACCAATCATTCTAGTTGGTGTTTATAAATCTAAAAGTGAACATGTTTTGCAGTTATGAGGTTAAGATGATGGCATTCTTCTCTTCAACAAAATATGTGCCTTCACGGTTTTCAAAAGTATTGTGTTTTGACGATATGAGCGCAGAAAGAACCAAAGTAATGATAAGCTAGAATCTATTAGTGATGCACTTGAAATCTGGAATCAGTATTTACATGATGAATACATTCCAGGTTCATGCTTAACAGTTGAGCATTTAGTTGCATTCAATTCAAAGTACTTTGCCCAGTTAGGGTATATACACTTTCAAAACTAGGATATATGCAACAAAAATTTGAGTTTTTCCATGTTTAGATTCTTATTAAAATGTCTAACAAAGTTGTTTTCACTAGCTCTTTATTCTTATTTCTGTAAATCATTTGTAACATGACTTAAGAGGAAAAAAAATAAAAAGGGCCCACTGGATAGTAAAACGGCGATGACTGATTTTTGCTGGTCCACTGAAAGTTAGAAGGGCTGTGCAAATTTTAATAATGTTTCTGGAAATTTTCAGATCTCTGACATGTCAGATTGTTTAAAGTTCTAGATTCTCACTCTCCCCAGGAAAAAGCACCTATGCATGAAATTGTACATGGAAAACTCTAGAAGGTACATGGATTCCCTGAAGTCCACAGATCAGGAAACCAAAACACTGAGAGAATAAGTAACTAACCTACATATGAATTTGAAAGCAAGGCATTGTAACACCATCGCCTGGGTTTAGCCTAAATAATATTTAGTATTTTATAGCTAGTAGTATCCCCTGACCAGTTTACTACTAAAACTGTAAATTCAATTACTTTAAAGACTAGAATGAAGCAATAGCTACTATGCTTTAGAACATGTTCTTTTCTTCCCTAGTCATCTTTCTTTTTCACATTTCCAAAGTCAAGGACCTTTTCAAGCTCTCTGTAATGTAATGTTATCAAGACAGTACAAACCTCGATCCCACTATTAACCTCTGATAGTCAATTTCTTTCCACTGCTGAAGGTCACTATCTTGCCATCAGGAAATAAAAGAGAGGCTGATAAAAACACAGAACCAACTCTACAGCATGGGTTGAGGACACATGAGAATGCAAATGATGTTTAAACAATCTCAGCTGGGTCATTTATGGGCGAAGGGAATCATTTGCTTTAGAACGCTGCAATGCAGCTGACCTTTTACCTACCAGTGCGTAAGTTACCAGTCAACATAACATGCACAACAACTTGTCAAGTTTTATTGTTTAATGACCCAGCAGAATAAGGCAAATTTATGTACTAAGCACAGGCTCATTCCTCCTTGGTTAACATGTAGCGTCTAACAAAGACACTAGTTGGATCCCTTGATTGATGTTTTCTACTGCCCCAGTTCCTTTGTTCAAAGTTGAACATACCAATGAAACAACACCACGTTGCAGAGAGTAGGAGCTGCACTAAGGTGATATGGAGCTTCTGAGCAGTTTTGTCAGCATATTGGTCTATCTAGATGGTCACAGTAAGGGGAATTCTGAATTACATTGAATTCCAACCCCAAGTGCAAATATGGAAAGAAGATGACTGCAAGCAATGTGGAACTTAAAAGAAAAATCTACAATGGGAAGGAAAAATAACTGCAAGAAGAGTCGAAAAGATTCCCGTTGGTGGGAGGCTACCTCCCACCTCTTAAATCGTTTTGCTTGTCTAAAGCAATATTCAGCAGTATTTCTGGAGCAATTTCTATACATGTGATTATTTGTTTATTTTGCTATGGCCCTGGAGAATTAGCAATCCTTCTTCAAGGTCATAAGATGCAGGAAAAGGATAAACACGGATAATTCTCATTGTTCTCGGGCAAAGAGCAGACCTTGGCCCTCAATGGGTGCCTCCGCGTGCCCGTCAAGGGGCCTTCTGGCCTCACCATCCTCCTCGACCTCTGCCGGGCTGTCGTTCTCCGCCTCGCCGTCGTTTTCGGCCTCCTCGTCGTTCTCGCCCTCGCTCTCGCCCTCGCCCTCGTGGGCCAGGCCGCTATCCTGGACGGCGGTGACGTTTGCTCCGCACGCGGACCAGAGGCCCGCCAGGAGCAGCCAGCCGACGGTCAGCAGCAGCCCGGAGAAGCAGCCCCCGGGGCTCATGGCGCAGTGGCAGCCGCGGCTCCGGAGGAGAGGTGCGTCGAAGAGAGGTACGACGCCCCGCCCGCGGCCGCCGGCTTCGAACTCGTGCGCCGCGCCCAGGCAACCATTGAGGCGTCACGGCTCGTCACCGCCGTCCGCTCGCGGGGGCGCGCGGGCTGCGTGCCTGGAACGCGCCTGGAACGCGCGCGGACGGGGCGGCGGGGCGGCGGAGTGCGCAGGCCCAGGCGCGCGCGGGGTCACGGCAGGAGCGGGCGCCGCCCTTCCCCGCCCACCTGTACATTCTCAGCCCTTGCGCGGCCTAGGTGCCTTTAGGCGATGCTGCCACCTGCTCCCATTGCCTCGGTTAATCCACAGACCCGCTAACCTCCTCGCTGACCTTGCTTACCGTCTTCTACGACATTCCTTTTTCGCACTGCCTGGGTGTACTGCTCTCCAAACCACATAGACCCTCAAGCACTCAAGTCACTTGGTTGCAAAATTCCTTATTCAGAATATCCAATTTGGATATTTAAGAAGGACTCAGATTTCTTCTTTAGGAATAGAATCATAGGCTTTTGGAGTAGGGAGAAGCTTAGAAATCATCTAATACTCCAAACTCCTCATTTTTAACTGAGGAGATTAAGAACTGCAGAGATTAAATGACTCGCTCAAAATCATCCAGCAAATTATTTGCAAAGTTGGATCTCACAACCAGTCCTCTTGAATGCTCAATCAATAGTCAATGATTCTTATAATTCAGAGTTAATAATTATAATTCAGCGTTTAGTGGGGTGATTGGAAGTCAAAAGTTCAAGCACTGAAAATAAATCAGGGTTGACTTTTTTCTTTTGTCATTTCAAGTTTTATTTCATCTGGTAGTCACAGTGTGCTTTGTTGTTTTTGAAAAGGCACATAGGGCACCACACTCTGAGGTTTAATGTTTAAGTTCCTATGAGATGAGGAGTCATGTACTACAAAGTGAACTTGAGGCAAAAACTCTGGGTTTTGAAACATTTGTATATCCAGCCTCAGCAGACTAACAGGTAAGCAGGTAACTCTAAGAAAAGTATTACAGTATTCTTCAGAGACACTTATTTGTAGCAAGTAGATTATTTGAAGCACAAGTTGAAATTTTTATTTGAATGTTTTTCTCAGAAAGTCTTCTCCTTTGTAAAAGACAAGAACTGCTAAACATGTTCAGTATTACAGTTTGAATTGATATTGGTGAGGAGTCTCTGGGAATGGTTATATCAGTTAAAATGCCATAATATTACAGCGCCGAACAAGATTATGAGGGACATTAAAATGAGAAATTTAGAGGTGATCTTGAGAAGTAAAAGCCTTTGTTCCATGGCCAGATGAAA
Organism: Indri indri; assembly: GCA_004363605.1. NCBI lineage: Eukaryota > Metazoa > Chordata > Mammalia > Primates > Indriidae > Indri > Indri indri. The sequence continues at coordinate 33,472 of RJWJ010003327.1, forward strand.
GACTCGAAATTTTTCTTCTTTGAATTCTGAGAAAAATAAGTCAAAAATTATGCTTTGAAACACAGACTTTAAAAAGGGAGATACATAATATTGTCACAGGTAAATTGTTGAGTATTTCAAAGACAACTTTAGGACCCATCTCTTCCTGAAGATAGTATCATTTTGAACAGAAAAAGTCTCATAAACTCTAAGGTATGTAATTTAACTCAAGGAAACATCAATGACCTAATAAACAAACAGCTCCAAAGGGAGTCCAAATGGGTCTTGAAGAGGTGCTAAAAGATTTAACTTTGAAATGAAGACTATTAAAATAATATCTATAATAGCAACAATACAATCACCTATAAAATATTGTATTGCTCATACAAGTTATAAGAGAAAGTATAATATCTGTTCGCAACAAACTTATACTCTCTCTAGTTGAAGCCACAAATAAGTAAAAGGTAAATTTTAGCCGGAAGGGCAGGGCACAGTATCTAGAGGTATTGACCCTACTCTGAGCTGCAGATACTAAGGAGCAGGAATTCCAACCTCAGGCCCTGATTTGCTCCTAAGCCGTCTCTCCTCAGTTCAGTCAGCTCACCTCGCCCCGCCTAGCACTAAGCATCTCCACCCATAGCTCCAGTTTCCAAGAGGCAGGGATCAGAGCCCAGTCTCTGGTGAGTTCACTATCCTACTCCCCTGCCCTACTCTGCCCAAATATAGCTCACCTGTATCCTGGTCTCATGCCAAGTGACCTCACCTTGCCTGAGCTCACTTAGTATGCAGAAAAATCATTCCTCTATCTAGTCTCCACTCTACATACCCTTGCAGACTTTTTGCTCTGAAGAGGAAGACCAATTTTTTTTTCCTTTGGTAGTATAAACACAAGACAATCAAGGCCTGAACAAAAAAATCACTGTAAAAATGAGAAGAGAAATGAATGTGAGAGAAATTACAAAGGAAGGATTAACAAAATGGAATGACTGGCTGCCTAAGCAGGATGAGGAAGTGAGGGAGAAAGACAAAAAAAGGGAATTAGGAAAGTCAGTATTTTGTTGAAGCAGGTTAAGTTGGAGGTATCAACAGAAGTCAAGTGAAAATAGCCAGTGGGCAGCTTAAGATGACCGTAAACAAAAAAAGTCAGAAGATGAAAACCACTAACCATATGCCACAGCATGAAAAGTGCATATGTATATCCTGTTAATATAATGTTTTGAGTACTGCTGTAACATTAGAAACTTTACTGTAGTATATAGGGAAATCGTTCTGGGAGATAAAATTGATTTGGGCTTAATATGCTTGAATTGGTTAAAAAGCATTCTCCATAGTAATCCCCCGTGGAGAAGGCTCTCAAACCACTTTTGTGATATTTCCAACGTTTAGGGGAGAAGAACTTTCTCTGTCTGGAGCAAGATCCTGGGGGCAGGATTTCTCCCCTGGCTTTTTGTCTGGCACCTTTACCCCTGTTGTGTCCTCGTTCTCTGTACATCTCTTAAAGCTATATTGCTACACAATTGGGGAATTTTGTGATAGAAACTATAGGAAACCTCCTGGATTTTTGAATGTGAGAATAGTGGTTTCAAATGGTCATGGGACATCCTCTCAATCCCTCACATATCTAGTGGCTTCTTTCTCTTATTACAGACCCAGCCTCTCCTACCTCTTTATTTTCTCATGCAGCCACCGGCAAAGACTCCACCTTTCTGGAGGCCTTCTTAAGGCAATAAGAGTTTACAGGTGTTAAGGGAAGAGTGGAACCCAAAAGATACTCTATTTTAATAATATGAATTGAAAAAGCCATTGAAAATTAAATAATATCCTGGAGAAATGTTGTTAGCATTTTGTGACAGGAATAAGTATCACATTGTGAGTAAGTCTTGATAGAAGACATATAGTACTTTCACATTCCTCTGTTTGCAGGGCTGTGTAAACCACATTTCCTAAGATTGAATAAGGTGCCCTGTCTGTGGTTATTCACAGGTGCACAGCTCCATGTGCCCAGATTAATACATAAAACAGAATTTTAGAATTTACCTAGATCATTGAGGTTCCTGCACAATTTTTGTGATCCTATTTTTTGGTTCTTTTATTTCTGATTCCATGGTAAGAACAAGTATTGTCAATTGTTTTGGTTACTGAGGAGTAAGGTTTATCCCACAACCCCATTTCAATACTGCTCTACTCACATCCACTCCAAACCCAACTTAACTTTTTCCTATTTTGTTCATCTAATTCCCCCAAAGGAGATGTGCCTCTCTCCCTGCTTTCTAAATATGGACTCCCAAGTGACAAGCCTAAACTGTCCTGATTTCTGAACTCAATAGTTCCCCCAAGGTCTCAAGTTTCTTTAGTTTCCCCTTCTGTTATAACTCTACTTCCTAGCACCATCACAGCGCAACCCCCACGGGGTGTTGTAACTCCTATGGTTTCAGGATATTTATTAACAATATCTATAAACGTCTACTATCTTTTGCTATATCCAGGCCCAATTATACCACAGATATTAGACTTCTCCCACATGTAGGTGAAGGTGAACCATAGAATGGGTATCTTTAGAGTCTTCAGGAAATCTTGCATGGGACCACTAAATGTCAGAAGCACCATGTCATTTTCAACTGGCTAATAGCACGGGACAGGCATTCTGGAGAAGAGTGCTTCAGAAGCAGGTAAAAATACAAAATCTGCACATCCCAAAACTCATAGATACTCATCTTAAAAATTATCTAGGTGATTTGAGATGCAAGTAAAGATTTTGTCCCAAAATGAGAGTTTTAAACAGCATTATTAAGACTTGATGCCATACAATAAATTGCACATACCTAAAATATACACTTTGAGAAGCTTTGACATAATCGTATACACCACAATCAAGATAGTGAACATATTCCTTGCATTGAAAAGTTTCCTCATCCCCTTCTCCTCCTTATGCCTCTATCCTTGTCCCTAGGCAACCACCGATCTGCTTTCTGTCACTAATAGATTGGTTGGTATTATTTTAGAGTTTTATATAAATGGAATCATATAGTATATATTCTTTTATATCTGGCTTCATTCAGAAAAATTATTTTGAGATTCATTTATGTTGTTGTGTGTGTTAATAGTTCATCTCTTCATATTGGTGGGTAGTATTCCATTGTAGGGATAATATCACAGTTTGTTTTTCCATTCATTTGTTAGTGGACATTTGGGAAATGTTTCCAATTTGGGGTTATAATAAATAAAGTTGTTATGAACATTTCTGCACAAGTCTTTGTGTGGACATATGTTCTGTTCTTTTGGGCAAATAGCTAAGACTGGAATGGCTGAATCATATGGTAGGTGTATACTTAACTTTTTAAACAACTGCCAAACTCTTTTCAAAGTGGTCGTATGATTTTACACTACCACTAGCCCTACATGAGAGTTCTTATTCTTCCAATCCACACCAAAAGTTGGTATGATCAGGCCTTTAAATTCTATCCATTCTAATAAGCAGACGGGTATACAGAAAGTATACAGAAATATCTCAATATGGCTTTAATTTGCATTGCTCTAATGCCTAATGATCTTGGGAATCTTTTCATGTGCTTATTGGCCACTTCTATGTGTTTTGCAAAATGTCTGTTCTCTTGCCCATTTTTTTCTTATTGGATTGTTTTCTTAATATTAACTTTTGAGAGTTCTCTATATATTCATTTTATCAGATATGTATTTTGCAAATAGTATCTTCCAGCCTGTAGCTTGGTTTCTCATTCTTTTAACTACATCTTGTGAAGAGCAGAAGTTTTACATTTTCATTTAGTCCAGTTTATCCATTTGTTCTTTTATGGGTCTGTCTGGTTTGGTGTCTAATCTAAGAAATCTTTGCAAAGTTTCGAAGATTTTCTCATATATTTCCTTCTAGAAATTTTAGGATCTATATTTAGCTTTATGATCCATTTGTGTTAATTTTTATATGTGAGCAGGGGTATAAAGTTTATTTCTTAACATATGCATATGAAATTGTCTCAGCACCATTTGTTGAAAAGAATTCCTCTGCTGAATTGCCTTTGCACCATTGTCACAAATCAACTGTGTGAATCTATTTCAAGGCTCTATTCTGTTCCATGAATCTATTTGTTTTTACTCCTATAGCGCACTGTTTTGATTACCGTAGCTTTATTATAAGTCTTGAAATCAGATAGTTCATACCTCCATATATTGTTTTACATATTGTATTTATATGTAATTATACATATATACTTATATTATAATTACATTTATATTTATATCTTTTACATATTGTTGCATTTAATTGGATAATATTTTGTTTAGAATTTTTACATGTAACCATGAATATTGATTTTTACAAACCAAGAATATTTTTTATAATTTTTTTTTCTTGTAATATCTTTGTCTAGTTCTGGCATTACCGCAATGCTGGCCTCATATAATGAGTTGGGGAATATTCCTTCTCCTGCAGTTTTTTGGAAAAGGTTGTGTAGAGTTGGCATTATTACTTCTTTGAATGTTTGGTAGAATTTGCCTGTGAATTAATGTCCCAGATTTTTCTTTATGGGAAGAATTTTAACTACAAATTTCATGTCTTTAATATATATAAAGCTGCTCAGATTATCTGTTTCTTCTACAGTTAGCTTTGGTAATTTATGTCTTCCATGGAATTTTTTTATTTCCTGTAACTTATAAAATTTATAAGGATAACAGTGTTCCTAAATTTCCTTATTATCCATTTAATATCTGTAGAAATTATAATGACATTACCTCTGTCATTTCTGATATTGGTAATTTATGCCCTCTCTCTTAGTCTGGCTGAAACTTTATCAATTTCAATGATACACTCTCAAAGAAGCAGCTTTTCATTCCAATTACTGTCTCTATTGTTTTTATATTTTCTAGCTCACTGATTTCTGCTTAATTTTTATTTCCTTTCTTTTGACTAATTTAGATTTAATTTGCTCTTCTTCTAGTTCCTTAAGACAGAAAACGAGATCGTTAATTTGAGACTTTTCTTATTTTTAAATATAGGCATTCAGTGTTACAAATTTCTTCCTGAGTGCTACATTAGCATTAGCCCGCAGTTTCTGATATGCTGTGATTTAATTTTCATTCAGTTGAAAATATTTTCTAATTTTCAGCTGATTTCTTCTTTGACCTGTGGGTTTTTTAGAAGTGTGGCAATTAGTTTTTAAATATTTTCAGATAATTAAATTTCTAATTTAATTATATTATTGTCATAAAGCATATTTTGTGTGGCTTGAATCCTTTTAAATCTACTGAGATTCATTTTATGGCCTAGAATAGGATCTATTGGTAAATATTCCATGTACATTTGAAAAGAATGTGTATTCTTCTCTTGTTGAGTGGAGTGTTCTATAAATGCTAGTTAGGTCAAGTTGGTTGATAGTGATTGTCAAGTCAACTATATCCTTGATTTTTATGTCTACTTGTTCTATAAATTCTTGGAAGAGAGGTATTGAAATCTCCAACTATAATTGTGGATTTTTCTATTCCTTTTTTATTGAATCTCTATCAATTTTTGCTTCATGTATTTTGAAGCTCCATTACTAGGGGCATACATATTTAGGATATTCGTGTTCTCATGATTGATGATCTCTTTATCTTCAGAAATAAACTTCTCTATCCCTGGTAATATTCTTTTCTCTGAAATCTACATGTTTTATATTAAGATAACCAATCCAGCTTTTTTTTTTTTTTTTACTAATGTTAGCATGGTATATCTTTTCTATCCTTTTTTTAACCTATTTGTGAATTTATTATTTAAATTCTGTCTTTGGTAGATAACATATAGTTACCATCTATTAAATTTTTCTTTTGAGACAATTGTAAATCCATATGTAGTTGTAAGAAATAATAAAGATCATTTAAAAATATTGGTAAAATAAAATAAAACAACTTCAAAATTTAATTTAGACATTTTTTTTCTGAACATACTAGTTAGACAGGTTTATACTAACTATCTGAGCTAAATTGTTTAAGGTCATTAAACTGTTGCTTCTGTGATATTTTTAACACGTATGTTACTTGTCTATAAGCTTATAACTTTAAAATTGAGCCTTTAAGCTATGGTGAGGCAAAAAAAGGGATATTGGCCTGGCTTTTCTGGCTAGTCATGCAAATAAAGGCTAATAAAGATTAGATACTACACCCCCCCCAAAAAAACAAAGAATATGGAGAAGTTTGGGGGGGGCCTTTTTCTAGTTTTCCCAATGGTAATATCTTGCAAAATGATAGTAAAATATCATCCAAGATAATGACATCAAAACAGTCAAGACACAGAACATTTGCTTCACTTCAAGAACTTCTTGAAGTGAAGCAAATTTTACAGCCACACTCACTCCTCTACTGCTCTAACTCCCTCCTTAATCCCTGACAACTACTAATCTATTGTCCATTTCAATAATTTTGTCCATTTAAGAATACTGTATAAGTGGAATCATACAGTATGTACCTTTTAGGATTATCTTTTTTTCTTTTTACCCAGTATAATGTGTATATCAATAGTTCATTCCTTTTTATTACCAAGTAGTATTCTGCGGTAGGAATGTAGCACAGTTTGTTTAACCATTCACCCATTGAAGAACATCTGGTTGTTTTTAGTTTTGGGGTATTACAAATAAAGGTGCTATAAACATTCATATATAGATTTTCTTGTGAACAGAAGTTTTCATTTCTCTGGGATAAATGCTAGGAGCACAATTGCTGGGTTGTGTGATATAAGTACGTTTAGTTTTTAAAGAAACTGCCAAACTGTTTTCCAGAGTAGCTGTACCATTTTACATGCCCACAAACAATGTATGAGTGATCCAGTTTCTCTACATCCTCACCATTTTTTTAATATTTAGCAATTTTGTTCGGTATATTGTAGATTCTAAATATTGTACTAGTCTTTTGTCAGACATGTGGTTTGCAAATATTTTCTCACTGTCTGTAGTTTGTTTTTTCATCTTCTTAACAAGATCTTTCACAGGCAGAACATTTTTAATTTTGATGAAGTCCAATTTATCAGTTTTCCTTTTGATGGATAATGCTGTTAGTGTCAAGTCTAAGAACTCTTTGCCTATCCCTAGATCCTGAATATATTCTTTTATTTTTTCCTAAAAGCTCTATAGTTTTATATTTTATATTGAGGTCTGTGATCTATTTTGAGTTAATTTTTGTATAAGGTTAGAGAGGTTTTATAGGTTGTATGAGAGTTAGATTTTTTTACCTTTTGCCTTCCAATTTAGCACAGTTTAATAGAAAGGCTATTCCTCCTTCATTTAATTGTGTCTGCACCTTTGTCGGAGATTAGTTGGCCATATTTGTGTGGGTCTATTTCTGGTTTCTTTGTTCTGTTACACTGTTCTATGTGTCTGTCCTTTTGCTGCACTACACCTTCTACTGTAACTACAAATTAAATCTTAAAATGGGGGTAGACTGTTTTCTCCCACCATATTCTTCTTTTTCAAATTTGTTTTTGTTATTTTAATTCCATTGCCTTTTTATATAAATTTTAGAATAATCTGTTTATATCTGTGAGAAATCTTGTTGGAATTTTGATAGAAATTGTATTAAACCTGTTTATTAATTTTAGGAGGATTGATAATTTTACCATGTGAATCTTACAATTATGAACATGGTATTTATTTTATTTAGATCTTCTTTGATTTCTTTCTTCAATGTTTTGTAGCTTTCTCCATGTCTTTTACAGGTTTTTTGCAAGTTTTGTTAGATTTACACCCAAGTATTCAGTTTTTTGAGTAATTGTAAATAGTAGTGTAGTTTTTCTAAGATGGCAGAATAGGGACTTTGCCAGCATGCCTCAGCCAGTTGGAAATAGCAAAATAGTGTGTAGAGATTCACACTGTGGACTTTTATCCAAGAAGAAACTCAAGAGTTCAATAAAAAAGTGAAAGAAAACTTCAGATATTGGGAAAAAGAAGCTAGGCAGCAGCCCACCTTGCAGGGTCTGGTGGAAAATTGTGAGTGAATCCCCAGTACGTGAGAGGGGGTGTGTCTTCATAATAATACGTCTCCCATGGGGACCCAGGCAGTCCAGGACATGGGGGAGCTCCTTGACACTACCAAGCCCTGGATCTGACTTGGGGAACAATAGTGAGACTATGAAAAGAAACTGTACTGGAAGTGTCCCACATGCTCCCAAACCTGTGCCCTAATAGAAGGAGGCCATTCCTGATCCCAGCTAATAGAAGGCTGTGCAGGAACCTGCCAGCTAGCAGGGTCAGCCGTCACTAGTTTGGAGAGTCTTAGGTTGGGATCTGTCAATCTGGTCTGGAGCAGGGAGGGGCCCCACAACCAGAACTGAGAGGTGAGTATGGCATGGGTCTCAGCCAAAGTTGCTCGGGTTGGGTGCTGCTGTTCAGTGGGACCAGAACAGGAGATCTGCCTGAGAGGCATGGATTTGACCCAGGAAGCAAGTGTTATGGCCTGGGACAGTTTCGTGGACTGAAAGCAAACTGCTTATGACTTAGCTGACTGTCCCACCTTGCCGCCAGGGTTCCACTGTGGGAGGGAGCCCCACAGGACCTGGAGGATGAGAACAAGGCGAGTACCACTACTGCTTGCTAGGCTGTGGAGCCAGAAATATTCTTCCCCATGCTGGGTCTTTGGTGCAGCAACAGTTGCTCTGCTTCTTGCTGGGGCATTTCTCTGAAGGCCTGAGGACTGCCCCTTGACACCTGTTGGGGCCGGTGCTTGTGTCTATCATTGGGGAGGCCTGAGAGTGGGTTTGCCTGGCTAGCCCTGCCCAACTTTGCCCCCACCTCACCTCAGACGTGGATCAAGGGACCCTAAGCACTAATCATTCCACAGCCCAACTCATTGCCTGGTACACCTGAGTACTTCTGGTTAATAAAGGGCAAGCATAAACCCTACTGCCACCACCACAGCTGGCTCTCGCTACCTACTGGCCTGGAGGTTGAAATTCACAGCCCATTACATCTGCTGACACAAGTGCACAGCACTTGGGAAGGAGACAGGCTTCTCCCAAACTTCGCTACCACCATCACCCACACCACCCTGGTTACCCAGGAGACCATGAGCCCACTCACCCAGCCAGTACACTGCTACTACAACTAGCATTTGAGAAATATGCCACACTAAGGCTATTTACAACCAAGGAATTTATAGCGTCTTCACCACTGAAGGCAACCAGAAGCAGAGCCAAGTGGCCCTAGTCAACTTACAGTCACATCCTGAAGAAAAATAAAAAGTCCTGTCCAAACAAAAGTAATTCAAAAATAAGTGACTGTTTCTCCAGATGAGAGGAAATCAGCATAACAATGCTAGAAGTGTGAAAAAGCAGGATGTTATGACACCCTCAAAGAATCACACTACTCACAAGCAATGAATCCTAACCAAAATAAAATTATTGAAATACCAGATAAAGAATTTAAAATATTGATTTTAAAGAAGCTCAATGAGGTCCAAGGATATCTGAAAACAAATACAAAGAAAATCCATTCAAGATATGAATGAGAAATTTACCAAAAAAATACATATCTAAAAAAAACCCCAGAACTTCTGGAAATGAAAAATTCATTGAAGGAATTACAAAATATGGTTGAAAGCTTTAACAATACACTAAACTAAGCAGAAGAGAAAATCTCAGAACTTGAAGACAGGACATTTGAACTAATCCAATCAGACAAAAACAAAGAAAAAAAGAACAAAGGTTTCAAGAAGTATAGTACTACATAAAGCAACTGAACTTTCAAATCAATATTCCTGAGGGAAAAGAAAAGGCAAAAAGTTTAGAAACCTTATTTAAGGAAAAAATTGGCAAAAATTTCCCTAATCTAGCAAGAGACTTAGATATCCAGATATAAGAGGATCAACAAACATCAGGAAAATACAAGATGGATTTCACCAGGACATATAGAAGGTCATCAGACTGTCTAAAGTCAACATGAAAGAAAAAAATCCTAAAATCAGCAAGAGAAGAGTTATCTACTCATTTATAAAGGAAACCTCATCAGATTAACAGTGGACTTCTCAGGAGAAACCTTACAAGCCAGGAGAGATTGGAATCCTATCTTCAGGGTACTTGAAGGAAAAAATCTATCAACCACGAATTTTGTATCTTGCCAAAATAATGGCATGATGGCATAAATGAAGGAGAGATGAAGTCTTTCCCTGTCAAGCAAATGCTGAGGAAATTCATCACCATTAGATCAGTCCTACAAGAAAAGCTCAAAGGAATTCTAAACATGGAAACAAATGGTCAACACTCACTATCATGCAAACACACAAAAGTATAAAACTCACGGATCATATAAAACACTTACATAAAGGAGGAAGAGAGAGAAATCAAATGGCAACATGACAGAACTCCACCAAACTGCAAAGACCAATATACAGAGGGAAAAAAAGAAAGAATCCACAAAATAACTAGATAGCAATTAACATTGTGAGAGGAACAAAACCTCACATGTCAATATTAACCTTGAATACAATTTGGTTAAATGCTCCCCTTAAACGATATAGATAGGCAGAATGGATTTTAAAAAACCTATAAAGCAACTACATGCTTCTAACAAGAAACTCACTAGTAAAGACCATTATAGATTGCAGGTAAAGGAGTGAAAAAAAAAAAGATTCTATGCAAACAGAAAGCAAAATCAAACAGGAGTAGCTATACTTACATCAGATAAAACAGAATTTAAATCAAAAATGATAAAAAAAAAGACAAAGAAGTTCATTATATAATGATAAAGAGATCAATTCAACAAGATAATTTAATAATCATAAATATATATGTACCTAACACCAGGGCACCCAGAGATGCATAAAACAATATTACTAGACCTAAGGAAAGAGATAGAGATAGACAGTAGTACAATAATAGTGGGGGACTTCAACACCCCACTCACAGCACTAGACAGATCATTGAGACAAATCCACAAAGAAAAACTGAGCTTAAATTGGACTTTAGACCAAATGGACCTAATAAACATTTACAGAACATTATATCTAACAACCGCAGAATATGCATTCTTCTCATCAGCATATGGCACATTTTCTAAGATAGACCATATGTTAGGCCACAAAATTAGTCTTGACAAATTTTTAAAAATTGAAATCATATCAAGTATCTCATAAGACCAAAGCAGAATAAAATTAGAAATCAATACCAAGAGGAATCCTCAAATCTATACAAATATGTGGATATTAAACAACATATTCCTAAATGATCTTTGGGTCAACAATAAAATTAAGACAGAAATTTTAAAATGTTTTGAAATGAGTGAAAATGGGGACACAGCATACCAAAACTGCGGGGATAGAGCAAAAGCAGTGCTAAAAAGGAATTTTATAGCATTAAATGACTACATCAAAACAAAACAAAAAAACCCAAAAAGACTACCTAATGTTGCACCTCAAGGAATTGGAAAAATAAGAACAAACCAAACCCAAGACTAGCAAGAAAAAAAAAAAGAAATAAAAAAGGTCATAGCAGAACTAAATGAAATTGAGATCATAAAAACAAGACAAAGGATCAACAAAGTGAAAAGCTGATTCTTTAAAAAGATAAACAAAATTGCTAGCTAAACCAAGAAAAGAAGAGAGAAGATCCAAATAAACATAATCAGAAATGGAAAGGGAGTCATTTCAACCAATACTACAGAAATACAAAAGATCATCAGAGACTGAACAACTATATCCTCACAAACAAAAAACCTAGAGGAAGTAGATAAATTCTTGAAAAAATACAACCTCCCAAGATTGAACCAGGAAGAAACAGACATCCTGAACAGACCAGTAATGAGAATTGAGATTGAATCAGTAATAAAATATCTCCCAACCAAAAACAGCCCAGGACCAGATGGATTCACAGTCCTATTCTAACAAACATACAAAGAACTGGTACCAATTCTCCTGAAACTGTTCCAAAAAAATCAAGGATAGAATCCTCCCTACCTCATTTTACAAAGCCAGTATCACCCTGAAACCAAAGCCAGACAAGGACACAACAAAAAAAGAAAACTACAGACCAATATCACTGATAAACATAAATGCAAAAATCCTCAACAAAACACTAGCAAACCAAATCCAACAGCACATCAAAAAGATAATTCACCGTGATCAGGGGGATTTTATTCCAAGGATGCAAGGGTGCTTCAACATATGGATGTCAATAAATGTGATTCATCATATGAATAGAATTAAGGACAAAAACCATATGGTCATCTGAATAAATGCAGAAAATGCACTAGATATAATCCAGTATCCCTGCATGATAAAAACTTTCAACAAACTAGGCCTACACAGAACATACCTCAAAATAATAAAGGCCATATATGAGAAACCCATGGCCAACATCATACTAAATGGTAAAAAAATTTAAGGCAATCCCACCAAGAACTGGAAGAAGACTGGAAGAAGACAAGGATTTGTCTTTCACCATTTTTATTCAATGTAGTAGTAGAAGTTCTAGCCAGAGCAATCAGGCAAGAGATATAAATAAAAGACATCCAAATTGGAAAAGAGGAAGTCAAATTATCTCTGTTTGCTGATGATATGCTCTTATACCTAGAAAGTCCTAAAGACTCCTCCAAAAAACACTTAGATTTGATAAACAAATTCAATAAAGTTTCAGAATACAAAATCAATGTCCGAAACTCAGGAGCATTTCTATACACCAATAAAAATCAAGCTGAGAACCAAATCAAGAAGGCAATCCCATTTACAATAGCTAAAAAAATATAAAATACCTAAGAATATAAAGAGGAGAAAGATCCCTAAAAGGAAAACTACAAAACACTGATGAAAGAAATCATAGATGACACAAATGGTAAAACATCCCATGCTCATGGGTTGAAAGAATTAATATCATTAAAATGACCATACCATACAAAGTGATATACAGATTCAATGCAATTCCTATCAAAACACCAATGTCATTTTTTACAGATTTAGGAAAAAACAGTCCTAAAATTCATATGGAACCAAAAAAGAGCCCAAATAGCAAAAGCAATCCTAAGCAGAAAGAACAAAGCTGGAGGCATTACATTACCTGATCTCAAAATATACTACAAAATATACTACAAAACAAAACAGTATGATACTGATATAAAAATAAACATATAGATCAATGAAACAAAATAGAGAATCCAGAAATAAAGCCACATATTTACAGCCAATTGATCTTTGGCAAAGTTGACAAAAGCATACATTGGGGAAAGGATGCACTTTTCAATAAATGATGCCAGGAAAATTGGATTGCCATATGCAAAGGAATGAAACTGGACCCCTGTGTCTCACTATATACAAAAATCAAGATGGATCAAGACTTAAATGTAAGACCTGAAACTATAAAAATTCTAGGAGAAAACCTAGGGGAAGCTCTTCTGGACATTGGTCTAGGCAAAAAATTATAACTAAGACCTCAAAAGTAAATGTAATAAAAACAAAAATAAGCAATGGGACTTAATTAAACTAAAAAGCTTCTGCACAGCAAAAGAAATAATACAGCGAACAGAGAACCTGCAGAATAGGAGAAAATATTTTCAAACTATGCATCCAACAAGGGACTGATATCCAGACTTTATAAGGAATTCAAACAACTCAACAACAAAAATTGCCACATTAAAGTTGGCAAAGGACAAGAAAAGACATTTTTCAAAAGATGACATACAAATAGCCAACAAACATATGAAAAAATGTCCAGTATCACTAACCATCAAAGAAATGCAAATTAAAACCACAATGAGATATCATCTTACACCAGTCAGAATGATTATTAATAAAAAGTCAAAAAAATAACAAATATTGGCAAGGATGAAGAGAAAAGGGAATGCTTATGTACTGTTGGTGAGTATATAAACTGGCACAACCTCTATGGAAAACAGTGTAAAGATTTCTCAAAGAACTTAAAACAGAACTACCTCTCAATCCAGCAATCCCACTACGGGGTATATACCCAAAGGAAAAAAAATTATTACATCAAAAGGATACCTGCACTCATATGTTTATCACTGCACTATTCACAATGCAAAAATATGGAATCAACCTAAGTGTCCATCAACAGATGATTGGATAAAGAAAATGTGGTATATATATTTAATATGTGTGTGTATGTTTGTATATATGTGTGTGTGTGTATACACACAGAGAGAATACTATTCAGCCATAAAAAAGAATGAAATCATGTCTTTTGCAGCAGCATGGATGGTACTGGAAGCCATTATCTTAAGGGAAACAACTCAAAAACAAAATGTCAAATATCACATGTTCTCATTTATAAGTGGGAGCTAAATATGTATGCACATGGACACCAAATGTGGAACGATAGACATTGTAGACTCAGAAGTGTGGAAGGAGGGTCAGAGATGAGAAATTACTTAATGGGTACAATGTGCACTATTTGGGTAATGGTTACACAAAAAGCCCAGACTTCATCACTGCAAAATATATCCATGTAATGAACCTGCACTTGTACTCCTTAAATTTATACAAAGAAAAACGAAATAAAATATAATAAATAATATTGTATTTTTAATTGAGGTTTCCATGTGTTCATTGCTTATATATAGGAATACAATTGATTTTGTGTGTTTATCTTTTATCTGTGAACTTGCTAAACTCACTTATTAGTTCTAGGAGTTTTTGTTCAGATTCCTTGCAATTTTCCACACAGACAACCATGTCATATGCAAATAAGGACAGTATTAATTCTTCCTTTCCTATCTGTATACCTTTCATTTCCTTTTCTTGTCTTACTCCTCCAGCTAGAACTTCCAGTACAAAGTTGAATAAGTGTGGTGAGAGCAGACTTCTTTACTTTGTTCCCAACCTTGTGAGAAAAGCATTTAGTCTTTCACCATTAAGCATAATGCTAGCTGTAGGTTTTTTACAGATGCTCTTTAACAAGTTGAGGAAGTTCCTCCATTCCTATTTTTCTGGGAGTTTTTATTATGAATGGGTATTAAATTTTGTCAAATGCTGTTCCTGTATCTGTTGAACTGATCATGTGATTTTTTCACTGTTAGACTGTGATATGATGAATTACATTGATGGATTTTTAAATGTTGAACCAGGCTTGCATTCCTGGGTTAAATTCTACTTGATCCTAGTATATAATTCTTTTTTATATATTGCTGAGTTCTGCTTGCTAATATATTGTCAAGGACTTTAAAATCTGTGTCCATGAGAGATATTGGTCTGTAGTCTTGTTTCTTCTTTGTGTTTTTTGGTTTGTTTTGTACTGTTGGTGCCTGTTTGGTGTATCAAGGTAAAGCTAGCCTCATAGAAGGAGTTGAGAAGTACAGTCATCCCTTGGTATTCTTTGGGGGATTGGTTCCAGGACAAAATCCAAGGATGTTCAAGTCCCTTATGTAAAATGGCATAGTTTGCATATAATCTACACACATCCTCTCATGTACTTTAAATCATCTCTTGATTGCTTATAAAACAATGTAAATGCTATATAGTTATACTGTATTTTCAACTTGCATTATTTTTCATTGTATTGTTATTTTTTATGTGTTTTTCAAATATTTTTGATATGTGGCTGTTGAATCTGCAAATGCAGAACCTGCAAATGCAAAGGGCCAACTGTATTGCCCCTCTTCTATTTTCTGGAAGAGATTATGCAAAATTGGTGATAATTCTTTAAACATTTGGTAGAATTTTCTAATGAACCTATCTAGGCCTGGATATGTCTTTTGGGGAAATTTTTAAATTACAAAATCAATTTCCTAAATCATTGTAAGGTTATTTGAATTATCTATTCTATGTTGGTGAGTTGTGATTTGTGTTTTTTGAAGAATTGGTCTATTTTGTCTACTTTGTCAATTTGATTAATGTAGAGTTTTTTGTAGTGTTCCCTTATTATCTTTTTTATGTCTACAACATCTGTAATGACATCTTCTGTTTCATACTCGATACTAACCATTTGTGTCTTCTTTTTTTCTCTTTGTCAGCCTTGGTAGAGGTTTGTCAATTTATTTACCTTTTCAAAGAGTGAGCTTTTTGTTTCATTAATTTTTTTTATTTTTTGTTTTCAATTTCTTTGAGTTTTACTCAAATAGACCCAAACAAATATAGTCAAGTGATCTTTGACAAAAGAGCAAAGACAATCCAATACAGACATAATAGTCTCTTCATCAAATGGTGCTGGAACAATTGGTTTTTCACATGCAAAAAAAAAAAAAAAAAAAAAAGAATGTAGACACAGACCTCATGTGTTTCACAAAAATTAAAGTGGATGATAGACCTAAATGTAAAATGCAAAACTATTAATATAAAACTCCTATGAGATAACATAGGATAAAATCTAGGGAATCTTGGGCTTGGTGATGATTTATTAGATGTAATACCAAAAGCATGATCTATGAAAGAAAAAATTGATAAGTTGGACTTTATTAAAATGAAAAAACTTCTGCTCTATGAAAGATATTAAGAAAATGAAAAGACAAACCACAGACCAGAAGAAAATATTTGCAAAGCACGTATCTGGTAAAGAACTGATAGCCAAAGAATTCAATGAAGAACTTAAAGCTCAATAATAAGAAAACAAACAACCCAATTAAGAAACGGGCAAAAGTTCTGAACAGACACCTCATCAAAGAAGATGTACAGATGGCAAATAAGCATATGAAAAGATGCTCAACACCATGTCATTGTGAATTACAAATTAAAAACAATGATATACCACTACACACCTAAATTCCAAAACACGGAAACACCAAATGCTGGTGAGGATGTGGAGCAAGGGGCACACTCATTCATTGCTGGTGGAAATGCAAAATGGCGTGGCAACTTTGGAAGACCATTTGGCAACACTTAAAAAACTAAACATGCTCTTACCATTTGATCTGTCAGTTGCACTCCTTGATATTTACCCAAATGAGTTGAAAACTTATGTTTATACAAAAACCTGCACACAAATGTTTATAGCATTTTAGTTATAATTGCAAAAGCTTAAAAGCAACCAACATAGATAGGTAAATGGATGCACAAATTGTGGTACATCCATACAATGGAATATTATTCAGCAATAAAAAGAAATGAGCTATCAAGCCATGAGAAGACATGGAAGAAACTTGCTGAGTAAAAGAGGCCAATGAAAATGCTATATATTGTATGAATACAACTATATGACATTCTAGAAAAGGTGAAACTGTGGAGACAATAAAACATCAGTGGTTGGTAGGGGTTCAGAAGAGGAAGGGGAGGGAGGGATGAATAGGTAGAGTATGGCTAATTTTTAGAGCAGCGAAACTATTCTGTATGATACTGTAATGGTGGAAGCAGGTGATTAAGAGTTTTTGTCAAAACTCATAAAAGTGTATAACACAAAGAGTGAACCTTAATGTAAAGAATGGACTCTAGTTAATAGTAATGTATCAATATTGGCTCATCATTTGTAATAAATGTAACACACTAATGCAAGATGTTAATAATAGGGGAAACTGGGGGGCGGCGTGGAGTTGAGAAGACATATGGGAATTCTGTACTTTCCATTCAACTTTCCTGTAAACCTAAAACTGCTCAAAAAATAAGTGTATTAATTTTTAAAAAGACTTTGTTTTTGAGAGCAGTTTTGGGTTCACAGCAATATTGAATGGAAGGTACAAAGATTGCTCATCTATCCCCTATACCCACACATGCATAACTTCCTCTACTATCAACATCTCACACCAGAACGGTACATTTGTTACAATTGATGAACCCACATTGTCACATCATAATCATCCAAAGTCCATAGTTTACATTAGGGTTCACCCTGGTGGTGTACATTCTATGGGTTTGGACACATGCATAACAGCATGTACTGTATTCGGCTTTATTGTGTCCTACGGAGTATTTTCTCTGCCCTACAAATCTTAATTTAAAAAAAAAATGTTTTCCTAAAATAAAGAGAGCTGAAGCAGAAAAACAGTGAGTCTAAGTCTGCCCAAACTTTTTCCAATCTGTTCATGGTGGGAAGTGGCCATCCAGAGGCTTTAGTTACCTCCAGCCCTGTTCAGAAGATCGTGGAGCACAGTATCTCAATACACCCGCTGCCCTTTTATGCCCTGGACCACAGAAGATCTGTTGGGAAATTTTTCTCTGAGAAAACAAGATGCAGAAAGCTAATTTTCATTATAGTTTCAATTACTTTCATTTGGGAAAAATCGTGAATTGTATGCTGATTAATTAATAAGTTTGGAAATAATCATTTCTATTGCTAGCAAGACATGGTGAAACTGGAATGCTCTAACAATGCCAGGATTCAAAATAAAATTGTTATAGAACTTTTCTAAAACAACTTATTCATGAGTTTTCATATACTTACCTGTTTGCCATGTAAAATATTACATTTACTTAAATCCAGTAATTCCATTATTGGTAATTTATGCTATAGAAATGAATTTGATGGATTAAACTATTGTACAAAGATGTTTATTACTGCATTATTTATAATGAACAAAACATGGAAACCATCTGAATATCCGTATAATAGTAGAATGATTAAATAATATTTGTGCAGCAACTCAATGGAATGTGATGCAGCCATTATAAATTGTGATTAGGAAATTCGATTGCATTAAATAGCTGGAATTGTTGTTACTAATTATGATTACAATTAGTTCAACATGGCACTGTGTGAGAAAGAATGAATACCAAAGCTTCAAACATCACATTCTTTCCACCTAACCTCCACAGCTTTGTCCATGCTCACCCTTAGCTTGGCATAAATGAATCAATGTACAAACACAAGTATGTAAAAACATCATGTGTGACTACGTGGTGACTGTCAGGGCATTGAAATTGAAAAGCCACATAACGAGAGTTAGGATTTTCTTTTTAATTTTTAAATTTCTACTAGTGTTTGCATAGCAAATAATTTATCTTTAAATGGTGAGCAGTACTTTGCCTGTCCCAATTCATTGGGGGTTTAAGAAGCTTGAAGGATCACCCTTGAGCAGTCGTCGTGGCAGTGCCTACCCTGAAAATCTGAAAATTGAGGTAATTATCCAGATAATTCAAGATCCTGATCATTCCTTCCTCTACCCCCTAAATAATCACTTTTTAAAAATCACATAAATAATTGAAACAGATTTTTTCCTTAGATAATTGTCTCAATTCTCAACTCACTTGGCTGGTGAAAATCTGTCACAGCAATGCTTCTCAAATTTTGATTGCATATGAATCACCTGGAGATCTTGTTAAAAGGAAGACTTTGATTTGGCAGGTTAGGGGTGGGGCCTGAGATTCTTCATTTCTAATAAGCTCCCAGGTGATACTGATGCTGCTAGTCCAAGGACCATACTTGAGTAATAAATAATAGAGCATTTGAGGAATCTACTTACCTAGTGAACTCAGATAATTCATATACATGTTTGCATATATGTGTAGTATATATACATAATTCATATGGATACATGTGTGCATATATATCACATATATACATATACACACACATGTGTGTGTGTATATATATAAAGTGTTCTGTCAGCTTTGGCCATCAACATGAAGCAAATTCTGGAAAATGGCCAATTTATACTGTAATTTATGCTATACAGACAGCCTAGTTTCCTTAGTTTTCTCATTTTGAAATAAAGATAATCAACAGTAGGTAAATTACCTACCATTTCTAGATTCTGTGAGGAAAAAAGAAAGAAATGAAATGTTGCATTAGATCATGCTTGACGGAAGCCTGACGTGTTTTATGATAAAAGCAAAGTCTGATTGTAAATGTTCAAAAAGCATCAGTAAGCTCTAGTAACTCTTGCTGACGGAATTGACATCTAGCACTCTTCTTTCTCATAGACTATGCTCGGTAAATATTTGTTCGGTAAATGCCGCACTAACAAATTTATGAACACCTACAGCCATATCTTTGTACTGCAACCTATGCTGCAATTTTCAACTACTGGCTGAAAATATTATCTTTTCTCCATGGTGTTCTCAAGTGATAACCTGATTGACTTCAAGTATGATGAAAGTATTCATTTTGTGGAAAATCTTAAATCATCGAGATGCTGTTTTCTGTGACATAGTGTTTGAATTGATGGTATCTTCCAGCATCAGCCAGTAACTCTCAACAAATTTTATTTTCCAGACACTGTCCTCAGCAAAAGTAATACTGAGAGGTCACGGCACATCTATCTGCTGGGTATAAAAAGGCACCATCTGAAATACTCTTTCCTCACTTCTTTCTTTGCATAGATAATGCATTGCTTTCTCCCACTGAATAGGGATTGTTGCCATAGTAATGTTTCAAGAATACTCCTAGATCAATATTAGAAAGTATCTGAGATAGTCTATGCAATTTTTGAGTCTGAAGCTATACCCCTGCTCTTATTTATTTGCTGAACTGTAGAATAAAGACTTGAGTAACTCTTCACAACCTGGCAGGTCTGCGATGTGAAGAATTAGTCTATCAGCCAACGAGTGTCCTGTGAATGCTTCCCAAGCAGAGGACTACACTAAGCATTAAACAATAACAGCAATGTCAAATGCAGAGGCTGTGTACCTACTGACCTGGAACAAAGTGCAGTGCTGACTGCACCACAGTGCTAGGATCCCAGCCGTCCCTTAAAACACACACTTTTAATTTTTCCATATTATATTTCAAAGTTTACCTAAGAAAATTCAATATCTCTCTCTTCTCTCATTGTCCTATTCATCTTTAGCTTCCCATCACAACTCCCAACCTGCCCACATAAATAGTATCTCAGTACCACACACACTCTGCACAAAATATGAGGTATGAGTTGCAATTCCTTATAATACACAATGTTTAGAAACATTTAGATGGTTTAGAATAAAGGACTATAAGGAAAAAATATATATACCAATTGTTTGTCTTCCTTCTGTAACAAAGCTACACTTACACAGGCAGTGCTTATTACGCCACGATGTAGACCCTTATTCCAAAAGAGCCCACTATCTTCAAGTGCTGTTACATAAAGCTCCTTCGGTGATCCCAGTAATGAATGTGCTTCTGAGAGACTGTCTACAAAGAGACCTGGGTTCCAGCCGCAGCTCTCCTTCCAGCCATGTGACCCTGAGCAAGTCATTTCGCCTTTCCTGAGCCGGTTTTACATGTGTCACAAAGATGGAACTGTGCTTCACAATGTGAGTCTCTGACTATGAAAACCTCTGGCTCCATGAAACAGAATAAAATAAGGGATCCCTTCATCCTTCTTGGGTCTTTTGCTCCACTTTTACATTCCTTGCTGATATGGCACAGTACTCAGTATCTGTTTTCATGGAAATTTGGCAGTAAACACACCCTATCTGTCATAAAGATTTAACTCAGTGTTTTCCCAGTCATGTGTATTATAGGAAAGAATTCAAGGATTCACTCTGGGAGAATGAGGCAACGAGGATATTTGTTATTTCAAATTAAAAAGATATAGTTTTTATGTATTTACATATAAGTTTATATAAAGATATACATAGGTTCAATAACTAAAAAATGAGCATTACCAAGTAATTGGCCAAGTTGCCTTAATTTTATTATGGATACATATTTAGAAATAAAATATTAATAATACCCTGATATAAATGACTTTTAACTATCCTATATTATTCCTCCACTGTGACCTTGATTGAAATTGCATGAAGTTAGTTCATTGACCTGTAAAATCAGATTCGGCCTTTAAAATATTAATACAAGTTATTTTCAATATATATCATCTTTTGTTTGCCTAGCTATAACAATCATTTTAGTTATATGAAAAGTGCTTAAAGTGTGAGCTCAGAATGCTAACTTATAATTTAAATTTAAACGTTATTTGGCATAGGGTTGACTATGCCACTCAGTGAATTCCTGGCTATCTGCATGGTGGCAAAATGTTATCTGCCCAGGTAATTGGAAATTGATTATATTTTTATTAGTCTGAAATTTCCCTTGGTCCACTCATTTTTCCCAGACATCTTTGGCAACTTAACTTTTCCTCACCAGGATCTATCTATTGCTTTAGTTAGAAGAATTCAGAAACAATCTTGCATGGGAACCCTAGATATCTAGATGTTAGAGAAGTAGTAATATTACACAGGAAGTGCATTCAAGATCTTTCTGTTTACTCAGATTAAATGGAATAAATAATTGTGACAACTTCCATAATGAAACAACTTTATATTGTTTTATGATCATCAGGTGAAATAGCAGAATGAGCCAACATGAGCATCACCATCTTTACACCCAGCTCCCAAAACATAGAAATGCTGGATAAATGGGACAGCAACACAAAACAGTTTTACTACAAGCCAAGCACAAGAGAAAGGCAGAAAGGCAAGAAGCAGAAATGAAGACAGAAGCCAAAGCCGGAGCAGCATGTGACATGGCAGCAGCCTATAGGGATTAAATGGGATGGAGGCCCCTGGGGCAGCTGATTCAAGGGCAGGAAGTTCAGTCTGGGTGCCACGTGAGGCTGGGAGCCTAACTGGACCCTGGGCATGCCAGTCAGAGCTGTGGAGCAACGCCTCCTCGAGGGACAAGGAGCCAGAAAAACTCTCCACTAGTCCCGGAAAGCCTTAAAGAAGATTTTCTGGGGCCTTGGGTTGGAAAACAGTCACCAGAAATCAAAACCCCAGTTCTGTGACAGATCGAGTGTACAACTTGAATTTACACTATCTGCCTGGGGGAGGACCTCCAGGCCAAGAAACAAGCCTAAAAATTGGGCCAGGACCATTGACACCACAGGGCACAGAGGAAAGAACTATAACTGAGGGGATCTGGGAAGGTTTCCTAGTGAAGGTTCTTACCCAACCCACAAGGAGTTTCCAGTCTAGGTCTGGTTGCTCCCAGCACAGAAAGCCAATTACTAAGCTGACTGGATTGCCAAGGAGGAAAGGGAATTTATTACAGATGATGTTATCCAGGAGATGAGAGAACTTCCTCAAATCTGTTTCCCCAACCAACTGAGGGTAGGGGTTTTTATGAGGGGTTTGGGAAGGTGGCTACATGTATTGGGGCAGGCTGTGTTGAAAGCACCGTGTGCAGGAGGTCTTACTCAGAAGTCGCACGTTAGTGATGAATGTGAGTCTTGGCATTGTTTTCCTGTGAAGAATCTGCTGTCTCTGGGAGACAACTCAAGAGGTAAAAATGTTAGCTAAACAGAAAGATTATAATATTCTGGTCCTCAAGCCCTACTGGCCTGGGCAAAGCATAAGAAAGCTACAGAGGAAGCATATATGGGGGGAGGTATTTTGTGTTTGTTCATGGAGCCGATTACAAGGTGAAGGAAGAATAGAATCTCCACAGAGAGCGCTAGGGGAAGGGTGTTCCAGGTGGAGACTTACTGGTGCGAAGGCACAGGAGGGAATATGTGTCATGAGGTAAGGAGTTTGTGAAGGGGGTTGAGTGAGAAAAAAAGCTGAATGGGGGTAGATTAGAAGGGCGATATGGTGGAAGTTTTCTCACTGGTATTGTGTTCAAGTTCAAATGTCATAAGGTATACGGCTAATAACTAAGGTCTGTCCCTTCTGCTGTACAATGAACAATATGAATAATGAGTGGTATGGATGAGTGAAAGGGTTAATACTGGCTAACCTCCCCTGAGTTCTCTTGGGCAAATCATTGTCCATGTAAGAGATAAATAAATCCTTGGTGCTACTCCCCTACAGCTTGGTATAGAGAAGGCCAAATGAGAAGTAGCTCAATTTTCATATAATTTGGAGCATTGGTCCTTTCTGTTTGGGCTTATTTGTAACCATTGTTTGTCTAGTATGTCTCACTCAATCGTAAACAGTCTCTCACTGAATGTGAGTTTCAGCCGCTTTGGGAGATTGATAATTATCTTTTGAGTTCTTCCCTGGGATCTCCCTAAAGTATATTTTGTGTATTCTGCATAGCTTATACTTATACTTATAGTCAAACCATGCCAAGAAGAGTCTCTAAGTTGGGAGGATACACAGCTTGCTGTTTTGCATGATGTGGTGTTACATAGAAACTTAATTTTATTAGCATAGTTTAAGCAAACTTTTTCAATAAAGAGCCAGATCGTAAATATTTTAGGCTCCGTATGCTATCTATAGTCTCTATCACATATTCTTTTTTGTTGTTGTTTGCTTTTACAACACTTTAAAAATGTAAAAACCTATCTTTGCTCAAAGGCCATACAAAAACAGACTAGGGCCAGATTTGGCCCACCAGCTATAGTTTGCCAAGCCCTGATATAGATTAATCCAAGGAATACAGCATTTCTGGCATTTAATTACAAAGACGTCTGCAGCCAGCATGAATGAATGACTGAGACCGTGAGGGATGACCGTTGGGGTGCTGAGACCAGCCGAAGACAATGTTAAAAACACAAGACCATGCTTGCCTGAACCACCAGAGCATCCATCAAACGGAAATCATTTTCAAAGTGAAATCATGCTTGCATGACGAACAGCAGAATATCAATCCAAACAGATGTGTAGGAGGCAATGGAAAGTCAGAACCACGGAACAGCAGATTATTTAAAGCAAATGATGTCAAATGCCAGAGAAGACGTATAAAAGAGCCTGGAATGGAAGTTTAAGAGAGACTGTACATCAAAATAAAACAGTACTCTACTGCATCATCCTTCAGTTTCAAGTCATTTAAGGCTAAGCGACCGCCTCTAGTCTAACCACCTGTTAGAGTTATAAAGTTATACTTAAAATATAAAGCTCTTATTCTGGAGAAAGGGAAGAGAGATGAGAGAGCAGGGGAGATAGAAGAAAAAGCAAAAGAGGAAAGATGTGTGATGGTCAATTTTATGTGTCAATTTTACTGGGCTAAGGGATGTCCAGACAGGTGGTAAAACATTATTTCTAGAAGTGTCTGTGGGGGTGTTTCTGGAAGAGATTAGCATTTGAATTGATAGACTGAATAAAGAACATCACCCTCACCAGTGTGGGTGGGCATCATTTAACACAGCAGTCCTCAACTTTTTTGGCACCAGGGACTGGTCTCGTGGAAGACGATCTTTCCACAGATTGTGGGGGAGGGGAGGCGGAGCCCAGGCGGTGGAGCAGCCATAAATACAGAGGCAGCTTCACTCGCTCACCTGCCGCTGCTCACCTCCTGCAGTGTGGGCCTTCCCCCACCCTCACCCCACCCTCACCCCACCCCACCCCGTTTCCTAAGTGTCATGGATGACAATTTTTCCACAGACAGGGAATGGTGGAGCTCCATGGCTTGGTCCCTAACAGGCCACAGACCAGGGGGTTGGAGATTGCAGATTTAATACATGGAGGGCTCCAAATAGAACAAAAATGAAGAGGAAAAGCAAATTCTCTCTCTGCTTGAGCTGAGCATCCATCTTCTGCCCTCAGACATTGGTGCTCCTGGTTGGCGGCCTTCAGACTTGGTCTAGGTCTTACACCATTAGCTCTCCTTTTCCTCAGGCCTTCAGGCTTAAACCGGAATCATGCTGCTGATGTTCCTGGGCCTTCAGCTGACTGATGGCAGCTTGTGGGACTCCTTGGTCTCCATAATCATGTGAGCCAATACCTTATAAGAAATCTCTGTATATCTGTGTATGTCCTGTTGGTTCTGTTTGTGGAGAACCCTGACTAATATAGAGGAGAAAGGAAAGGAGAGGAGGGAAAGACAAGCAAAGGGAAAGGAAGAACTAATCCAATTATAACATCTAATAAATCTTAAAATAAGTATAAGGTAACCACTGGCATTTATCTTAAGCCTAAAAACTCTGACTACAAAAAAAGTATTATCTTTTTTCTTCTTCTTCACGTATTGCCCACAAGGAATCAACATCTTGTCTAGGATTAATCACATGGCCACACCCAGCTGCGAGGAGGCTGGGAAATGTATTTTAGCTAGGCACTTTGCCTCCTCTGGTAAAATCAGTAGGAAAGGAAAAATGATGTTGGGGTAGGCTATGGCAGTCCTTGCCATGTGGAGCTAATGTGACTTTCACCTTATTATGGTGATTGGATTAGTTTTCAGCCAAGCCAGGGATCTGAAAACAGGAAATTTAAGAAGAATTCATAGCTATAGGTATGTGATTGGCCAGAGTATTTTGGTCAATAGACATTAATAAAAAATAGTGCATTAAATGAGCAATAGAAATGAATGTGCATAAAATACACTACCCTTTTAAAGCTATTTGAAAAATGTGACATGAACCTTCAACGAATGACAGTAGTCCTGAACTAAGGAAAACTTAGTTTATTAGAGATAGCTCTTTTGAAATGAAAATAATTTTAAAAGTAAGTGTTGTTGGACTGGGAAAAAATATTCATGAAACTTATCTGAAAAAAAGACTTGTATCCATATTATCTAAAGAACTCTTAGAACTCAATAATTAAAGGCGAACAACCCAATTTAAAAATGGGCAAAAGATTTGCATAGACACTAAAAAAGAGATACACATATGGCCAAAAATTACATAAAAATATGTTCAATATTATTAGTCACTAAGGAAATGCAAATTAAAACCACAGATACCAACTACATCCCCACTAGAATGGCTATTAGTGTAATAAAAAGGCTGACAATACCAAGTATGGTAAGGATATAGAGAAATGTGGAACTCTTCATTGCTGATGGGAATGTAAAATAGCACAACCACTTTCGAGAACAGCTTGATGATTTCTTAGGAGGTTAACATACAATTCAGCAATTCCATTCTTAAGTATTACCCAAGAGAAATAAAAACATATGGCCACAAAAAGATATGAACGTCCACAGCAGTTTTATTCATAATCTCAAAACATGTGGAAACAATTCAAATATCCATCAACAGGTGAATGAATAATCAAATTATGGTATATCCCCACAATGGAATTCTACTCAGCAACAAAAAAGAAAAGACTACTGCACTCAGTGACATAGATGAATCTCAAAAACATTATACTTTGCGAAGGAAGTCTGATACACAAAGATGCATACCAATGATTCCATTTACACAATTCTAGAATAGTTAAAGCTAATCTACAGTGCCAAAAAGCAGATCAGTGGTTGTCTGGGCCAGGAGGAAATTGACTGGAAAGGAGGCCAGGGGAACTTTTGGAGATATTGGGAAAGTTCTGCATGTGGATTGTGGTGATAGTCATGGGTGTATAAATTTACCAGAATTCATCAAAACGTATACTTAAAATTAAATCATTTTACTGTATGTGAGCTATACCCTAATAAATTGATTTTAAAAGAATATTAGTGTTGGATAATAATTTCAAGAATCAGTGTTCATATGATGAAAAAAATAAATTGAAATTCTTGGAACCTAGTTCATTCATTCATTCATTCATTCATCAAACATGTGTTCACCAAACACCTGCTATGTGGTAAAAATTGTCCTAGGTGCTGAGAATAATGGATACATGACATAATCCCTACTGTCAGTGAGCTCTGTCCATTGGAGGATGTGGGCTTATAAGCCAGTAATGTCCAGTAATGGGTGCTGTAATAAAGGTGAGTATGCAGTACAGTGGGTGTTCAAAGGAAGGAACCACATCTGCTTGAGGTCATTAGGGAAAGCTTTGTCAAGAAGGTGTTTGAGTTGAGCCTTGAAGGATGAGTGTGAACTTCTCAGGAAGCCCAGGGGAGGAAGTATGCTGAAAGGGTATTCTGCCTATACACAGACGGAAGCATATTGAAAGCATACAGATGAGAAATGGCTTGGAGCTATAAAGCTTTGGGGTGGACCATAGGCTTTGTGCAAGTGGTGGGGGTGTGCCCCCATAGGGGGCCTTGTGTGTCACATTGAGTAGTCTGAACTTTGTTCCACATGTACTGAGCAATCAATGATGGGTTTTAAGCAGGGGCGTGGTGTGGTCAGATTTGCATTTCTGACAAAGTCCAGATGAATGGATTGTAGGGGAGTAAGTCTGAAATGAGGTGCAGTGTGGTTAATTTATTAAAGGACTGGACTCAATTGCTAGTCAAGACCTTTGCAAGAGCAACTTACTCTGCCAGGGCCTATGGATATGGCCCGGCCTCTGTCCTCTTCTCCAGTCTCGTTTCCTCCCTCTGTCCTCCTTACTCACTGTCCTCTAGTCACACTTGACTTCCTTGTTTTCCTCGGACAGTCCAGGCTCATTCCTGCCTTGGGACTTTGCATTAATCTTTGCCTCTATCTTGGTCTCTGGTTCCTTCTCATTGTCACAGTTTGCATTTAAATGTCACCTCTCATGGAAAGCCTTTTCTGGACTTCCTGATCTAATGTTTCCCTCTTTGCCATCTATTCTTCATTATCCCCCCATTGAATCTTCTTCCCAGCATCAAGAACCATGAAGGGTCTGAAATTTTACCCTACCTGCAAGCTAAGAACTTGCCTTTCCATGGTCTCATGGATGCTGACACAAGACACAAGACTCCTGGCTCAGAGAAAAAGGACCTTATTACTCACAGCACAAGAAGAAGCATGAGCTTTATGTTTGTACCAGTACTTCTTGCTACCCAAGTTCTAGGGATAAACAGTATGGCCCAGATAGATACGGCATACACAGAACCTAGGACTTAGGGAAGCTGAATCTTTTATATTACACAGAAAGCAAAGCCACCCAACCATTTCTCTAGAGGGAGATGTTATCTTTATTAGACGGGATAGTAATCAAGCCTACTCTGCTCCAGAGACACTAGCTTTATCATCCAAGGTTGTTGGCTATATAGACATCCTTAAAAAGATACTCCAGAACAAAAGGGAAATTTGTGCCTTTGCTTAAAAGACATGCAGAAACTTGATAGAACCTTTGAGAATTATCTCCCAACAATATCCAACCCTCATTTCTAACACTGTGTTGGCTTCTGGTAAATTTTCCCATGAATATACTGCTCTATCAGCCACTCTGAATAATCTGAACAACAAAGGTTGGGATCAAATCCATTCAATTTGTCTCATCCATATTGTGCCATAAAAATTTGTCCCACTAAGGCTACTATCGACAGGACTCCAAGCAAAAGGATGAGGTGAACCTGGCATGTAAACCTTAACCATACCCCACTATGGTCCCAGACCTAACCAGCTGAAAAATCCTGTAAGATATCAGGGTCCACATTAGAAAGCCAAGTGGTTTTAAGTTTCCACAGTGACATTTGCACTTGGCTCGAAGCATTCATCCAAGGATAGCAGGATGTATCAGCAATTACACAGAATTTACCATGGCCCACACAGAAGAGGTTTAGGGCAATTCTTAGCAACCATGGTAAGTGAATTGAAGCTGGCTTTAATGC
Organism: Indri indri; assembly: GCA_004363605.1. Classification (NCBI taxonomy): domain Eukaryota; kingdom Metazoa; phylum Chordata; class Mammalia; order Primates; family Indriidae; genus Indri; species Indri indri. The sequence continues at coordinate 62,558 of RJWJ010003327.1, forward strand.
CTTCCACGGCCAAAGTGGTATTTCCTTAAATACTTTAAGTTCTCTTATAACTGTCCATAAGATGCAAGTCCCTGTATGCTCAGGATGGATGCATGTTAATGCTGGCTTCCTCCATCAGACAGGAGCGCAGGTTGGGAGTGCCTCCAGTGTAGATTCTTGGCCGGCTGGCAGGCCTTAGGGTGCCCAGTTCAACTGGAATAATTTACCCTAGTCTTTTTTTTTTTTTTTTTTTTTGAAGGACTAGCTGATATCAGTCAGTCCAACTTGTCCTAGTTTTCTAAACCACCAACCAGGTGGCATTCACGTGCCTCATGAAATGACCAAGAACAGGTAGAGAAGACTTCTAAAGGTGACAGGGGACACTTTTGGAGGGGAAGTGTAGGAGCCAGTTGATTTCTCATAAAGTTTAAAAGGAATGATGCTAAAATAGTGGTTGGAATCACCTAGAGGAGAGATGCTTGCAACAGTTTGGAAGAGATATACCAGGTGTTTTCCTTCATGAGGAAGGCTCATGGAGTGGTGATTCTGAAAGACCCTCAGGATCTAAAGTAGTCCTTCCCCAGTTGCTGGGGCCATTGCTTTCCTTCCACTGTCTCAAAATCAGTGTGTCTCATTTTAATAGCTACAACATCATCTTTTTTCTAATTATCCCACATCTCTTGTCTGGCAGGAGTCACATGCAAAAGAAAAAGGACACTTTTGTAAACTTACAGAGATTCCCTACTTTGGCCTGTGAGCCACCAGGCCCCCCCTCTCCTGGCCCTCATAGGGGGACTTGGTGGGCAGCATACTCAACCAAATTGTTCTTATGATCCAGGACTATATCAGTACAATAAGAGAGTCTGGTGGCTGAAAGGGAATGAAGTTTAAATATCCTAAGCCACCTTTTGGCCAGGCTGCCCTCAAGAGAGTCCACTGACTAGGTTGGCCTGGGGTTGCCATTAAGGGAACAAAAGATGCATCAGGCCCAGGAATGGTCAGGGCAGAATCCAAAATTTCAAAATAGAGCTGTATACCTCCCATCCTTTTCATCATGATCATTACCCAAAAAGTGGCCTACAGTAGGTGATCCCTGTCTGGGGATAACCACGTTCAGTGACCAACTGCCTTACTAAGGAGTGTGGGCCAGGAAGAGTGAAGGGAGGTTGTATTAGCTTCCTAGGCTGATGTAACAAATTACTACAAACTGGGTGGCTTAAACCAACAGAAATTTATTCTCACTGTTCTGGAGGCCAAAATCGAGGTGTCATCAGGGATGTACTTCCTCTGAAGGGTCTAGGGACGAATTGTTCTATCCTCTTTCAGCTTCTGGTAGCTCCAGGCATTCCTTGACTTGTGGCTGCGTAACTTCAGTATCTACCTCCATCTTCACATGGTTTTCTTCCCTGTGTGTGTTTCTTCTCTTCTTTGTCTGTTATAAGGAGACTTGTCATTTAAATTTAGGACCTACCTGGAATTCAGAACATCTCATCTTAAGATGCTTAATTTAATTACATCTTCAAAAAACTTTTTCCCAAATAAGGTAACATTCACAGGGTCTGGAAGGAAATTGGGACATGCACATATTTTTGGGGGCTACCATTTAACCATCTACAGAGGGATAGTCAGAAATCTTTTTGAGTCAATTTTTGTGGAGGCCATTCTGGCACTCAAGACTACTAGATACCTGTGAATGGTTCAGGGCATGGAAGGACCACTGGATAACTTGACTATTACTGCCATCGTTGAGTGGCTTTTGTGATAAAAGTTGCATAATTGTCAGACTGAAAATGATCCTAAAAACCAAATATATTATGCATATTAGTTTCAAGAGTTGCAATGGTGTGGCTGGAGTCAGTTAACCAGACTGCCACAGCAGCACTGTGACCTGAAAAAGTATCTACAGCACTGAAGCACCACTGATAGCTGTAATGGGGGGTCAAAGATTCCATGTGGTTTAGGATCTAGGGCCACTAGGGTCTAGGGTCTAGGGTCTGTAGGCCACTTTTTGGGTACATCAATAAGGAGTACATGGAAATTAAGCCCATGCAATGTGGCTGCCCATACCATGAGACAAATGGGTCAGCTTATGGTAGAATTCACAAGTCTGGCATGCAGTGGCAGCCTCAGAAACATAGAATCCTTCACTTTGTGCCCAGTGTTTTATGGTGGATGTGTTGCCATGTGTGGTATGATGATGGGTTGCAGCAGCAATGGTGGCAATGCAGGATGTGCAGGCTTGGTCAGCACTGATTCCAGTTGATTTAATCAAAGAATGGGTTCTTATAATGAACATCTATGTGAGTGAGCCAGACTGTTTTGTTTTGTTAACACAGTTCATGGCCTCAAAGAGGGATGTCTTTAATCTGCCAGTCTGTGGTTTTACAAGTAGCTAGGCCATTAGAAATACCCCAGGAGTCAGTAAAAGTATAGCAGAATTCATCAAGGGGGACATTAGACAGGGCAATGAGAAGGCTTTGATTTTTGTCCCACTCTTCGGACCAACCACATCCATTTTGCCTCTGCATAGCTGAACAGCTGCAGTAGCCCAGTGGGCACTACTGGGATTCAGCTTTGCCAAACCATCAGTGAACCAGGCCCAGGCATCTACAGTAGGAATCTGCACACTTTTTCTTAAAGGGCTAGATAGAAAATATTTTAGACTTATTGGCTGTATGCTTTCTATTGCAACTGTTCAACTCTCCCACAATAGTGCAAAAGTAGATAATACATAAATGAATGGGCATGCCTGTGTTCCAGTAATACTTTATTCACAAAAGCAGGTGAGTAGCCTGCAGGCTGTAGTTTGCTAACTTCTGATTAAGGGGCATCTCTATGGATTGAAGGCTCTATTGAGCCAGTATCTTTGCTTTAGGTGGTACAGTTGGAATAAAATTTCCCCCAGAGGATTAACTGTCACTTCTTCATGCAATGCTGAGAAGTTGCTAGGGCCAGGGTGGCTGCATTCTTGAACATGCCATTCCTATTTGACAAACAGGGCCCTTCCCACCTTGTTAGTGGTTGTGTCCAAGTTGACCTACTCCACAGAGGGAACGTCAGACTGGAGAGTCAAGAGGTCTCCATGAATCAGGCATTCGATGTTGACAAGAGCCAGATAGCAAACTAATAGCTACTTTTAAAAAGAAGTGTACCTGATAGCCATGTCAGGGGAGGCAACAAGTCAAAAATCCCAAGGCACACCTCAAGGTGAAGGCTGTCTCTCTTCATCAGATGTTCCAATCAGCAAAATCATCAGTCACAGAAACTTGTAGCTCAAAGGGTTAATAATAGACTTCTTGTTATTGTTAATTTTTTCTTTTAGCCCCACTCACAGGTTGCTGATTTTCAAGTTAGCCCATATAAAGGAACAAGAAAAATGCCCAAGTGAGGCACATACTGTCTCTAATACCCAAAAAGTTCAATTAGGGGGTACAGCTCAGGGATAGAGCATTTGACTGCAAAAAGTACAATTAGGTGCTGGGTCCCCTTTTTGGTGGTGCTTGGCTGGAGACAGTAGTTTTTCCTTGAGTGATGGAACATTTTGAATCCCTCCATGGTCCCCAAAACTTCACTCAGTGAGCAGGTCCCTGAATTTTGTCAGGTTTTATCAGCCACCCCTGCTGGCAGACATATGGTAATACCACATTCAGGACCATTGAAACTCAGGCTTCTGACTTGCTAAGCAAAAGGATATCATCTGCACAGAGAAAACTTTGGGCATCAGAGGGCAGAGGCACCTATGCTAAATCCCAGCTAATCCATTGGTGGCAAATGCCAGTTAATTATCCCGCTAACACTTCTATACATGAGGCTCTTCCTGATCAGAAAAATCCCCTCTGGCAACTTATGGCACAGGGAAGTACAAGAATATAAAACATCAATTCATACTATAGATTCTTATGTAGAAGCAACAAAAACAACCCATTGAATCTTCCTAAAGTGACCTATTCTCAAAGTCATGTTAGCTTCCCTTCCCTCCGGTACACCCAGCCCAAACTCTATCAATTGGGACTTCATGGGTCGGTTACCTATGTCCAATAGAACTTAAAAGTTTGATGCCCTTCTTTCCCCAAAGTTTCCCAACACACTCAGATGGATGTGCATAGTCTCCAGTTGCCCTTGGGGACAGGGAGGCCTTGGGCCAGGCCCAATAATCTTTAAAGCAGCTGAGGTGAAGGTTAAGGGAGAGGGAGGGACCCTGGGGGTGCAGGTGAAGAGGGTGATTCTGCACCAGTAATCAGGGCTGTGCACTTACTTTCAGTTCTAAGCAGTCACAAGTACAGTGCAACCAAATGAACTTCTAATGTTTTTAGTTTGTCTAGAGCTCTATATCTTCTGCTGACACCATTTATTTCAATATCAGGGGACTCATATTGCCTTCTGGTCACAGGACTTGCTGCCCCATTGTCACTATGACATTTCTTCTTCTTCCCACCCAGAGGCAAGTGAACACAACCAAAGTATGGTTCTGGTGGCTTGTTTTATTCCTACCTCTCTTCACGTGGCCTTTAAAGATATTAACAGGTAGAAGAGGGGGGCACTTACTAATCCCCCCACAAACCTTGCTCACCAATTGGGTAAAAGCATTACTGCTGGATTCCAGGGAGTCCTTTTATATTCCTGAATCCGGCCCATATGGTACTCGTCCTTTCTTTTCCAGAAAGCCATGTCTCTGTCAGCATCTTGCACTCTCATCAAAAGCTGTTGGAAAGTATGAAGGGTCTGAGATTTTTACCCTGCTTTCAGACTAACAAGGTAGGCTGTCACAGTTTCATGGATGAGGGCAGACTCCTGGTTCAAAGACAAAGAGCCTTATCACTCATAGCACGACAGACGGCAAGAGCTTAGTATTTGTGTTGCTTCCTTTTGCTCCTCAAATTCAATACGGGTGATGTGGAAGGGCCTACATGAGTGCTGCACACACTGCAGCTGAGGAACCATGAGCTTAGGGACCCAGATCTTTTATACTGGGCAGTAAGCAAACCTACGTACCCCCTGCTCCTCAGGGAGACACTATAGCTTCCGAAGCTGTTTGCTATACAAACGGCCTTGAAAAGATAGCTCAGAATAAAAGGACCGTTAGTGCCTCTTCTAAGAAGACATGCAGAGAGGCAAAACACCCATGGAGAATTATCTCTGAGCATCCAGTCCTTCTCTCTACTTGATATTCCCTCATTTGTTTCCTTTTTGTTTTCTTTTGCCCCCACGAGAACATGAGGGCCATGAAAGCAGGGACCTTATCTAGGTCTCTGCCCTTCCCCTACCATCTAAAACAGCATTTGGTATGTAGTAAAAGCTCAGTAAATACTTGAACAAATAAATTTCTCAAAACCTTACTTGTCTTTCAGTACCCAGCGTGGATGACCCATCGTTAGAGGAGTCATACCAGATCCCATAATTGAGATTTATTGTTCAGGCTTTCAGGTTCTCAGAATACTTCTACTTTGTAGCGTGGCAATCGTAATTGCACCTTCGGTGCATAGCTCTTTTTATTCATGTCTGCGTGGCTAGAATGAAAATTCCTTGAAGGTGGGGTTGGGGCTTCCGTATTTATAGGGCTGGGATTAGGGTGAAGCAAGTGAAGAACCTCAGTGCAAAATTTAAGGACGTGTGCTGTCCAGTTCATGCAAGTTCGCCCTAGGTATCTTGCTTGCCTCACCCTAGTCCAGCCCTCCTTATTTATCTTTGTATCCTCAGAGCCCACTTAAGTGGCTCTCATCTAATAGATGTTCCATCAATGTTCAATTAAAATGAATGGATCACAGTGTTTGAGACCCATTGGCTGAGTACCTGATATTTGCCCTTTGCCCCTTCAGAGGCATGTTCTACCATGCTCCGCCCTGCTTTGTGCCACGGGAGGCTGACCTGTGTGAACTGCATCAAAAGGCACTCTTGCCTCTAGCTTCCAGTTGGGTTTGGTCAGTGGTGGCTCCCAGTACAAGTTGGAAAGGCAGGAGGATGAGTTCGGGGTGTTTATTTCCCTACCCTCACTGCACTGTCACCTCGGATTGGCTACATCCTCCAACAAACACACAGCTTCTGGCAGGGAGTCCTCTCTTACAGGTACAGTTAACTCCCCTTAGGTTCCAATAAATGTTCTTGTCCCTTGCTCCTCCGTGCCTGTGGTGGGTAATGGCTCCCCACTGTGGCTGGCTCTGGAATGCATTCCCCCACCTTTTAGTTTCCTTCAACCCTGCTTGCACCTTTTTACATAGTTCATTTATTAAAACCCTTTCGATTACTTCATTTGAGTGTGTTTATGTTTTTCCTGTTGGGATCCTTAAGGAATACAATATTGGACCTCAGCAGATATTTCTTAATAAATACGGGGAAAGCAAAGATATAAAATATATCGCTGAAACTTTTTTATATAAAAGATGTCATTTAAAAAAAAAACTTGACAACAATTATATGGTATTTTATTGATTTCAACCAAATGAATTTAATTTCAATGGATTATGATACCTCAAATTGATGAAGCAATAAAATTCAGCCAAAGGGGAACTTGTTTGAAGCCTGGGAAGCCTGATGAGGTATTATGGATAATGGATGCTCGAGGGTGGGGATATTTTTATAATTCACCTTTCAGTCATTAATAAGTCAATAGCAAATATATACATCAAAATGAAAATGCCCAATTAAAAGATTACATAGGGCCTTTGATGACTCCAAGAATTATTAGGGCATAAAGACTTAAATGAGTCTGGAAATTAAAGGATGCCTGGTTAAAACAATTTTAATTATTGTAATGATTAAGAGCATAAGGATAAATGGTCTTAATACAAAATGGCATAAATGGTCCTGGCTAGTAAAAGAAAAGCTTTAATTGAATAGAAAAGGGTTAAAGTTGATACACTGTTTCATCTGGGAAATTCAATTACTGAAAAGCAGAAGAGCAAATTGATTAATAGGTGGTTTTAGCAACGTTTGATGCTTTGGTCACTACAAATGGAGTAAGGGGTGATGGAAATCCTACTAACTAAATTCATAACACCTTAATAAACCCAGAGAATTTTGGAAAATAGCAGTAAGTTTATTTTGATGCGGGGCTGACATGCTACATTAGATTCTGTCTCTTCCAATAGTGCCATTTAAAAACAAATCTTTGAACAAAATGGGACAGGCAATTCCTTAACACTTTCATCCCTGGAAGTAATTGCCTCCAGAAAGAATATGATTGCCTGTTAAATTCTAAGCTTGCTTAGAAGATGCAGAGCAGAATTGAGTAATTAAGCAGATAATTGAATCCCCAAGCCTTTCTTTTTATGCAAGGAGTCCAAAGCAAGGATGAATTATCTAGACTCATCATCTCATTTCTGGACTTCACTTTAGTAATTGCAGATTAAAATTCAAACAACATTTGTTGAACAGCAGCTGATTCCAAGATTTTCCATATGCTGTCCCAGTTAATCTTCCTAACACCTTTGTAGTATAGGTGTCATTAATTGCATCTTACAGATGAGGAAACTCAGGTTCAGAAAGGTGTATAACTTGTCATGGAGTTGGATTGGAACCCATATCTCCTTACTTTAAGTCTGGGAAATTCCCTTTAAACCACATGGATAAATGGATGAGGAATAAAATTTAAACATGAGTATGAAAGCCGCACATTCTAGGTAAACACCCTCAACCCAGGAATGAGTTTGCTCCTCTGATGTTCTGACTGAACATGTCTTGACCTTTGCTGAGAAGCCTGTCATCCACCACACTCCGAGCAGAGCGGGGCAAGCCTACATCAAAGTCACGTTGTCTTCATCAGTTACCTGTTGCTTTCTCTGGAAACTATTTACCTTTCCTACTTGATTTTTGAAAAACAGAGGAAATATTATGACATTACATGGTCACCAGTTAAATAGTGACTCATGATTTATCCAAGGAACATAGGGAAGCTTTTCGGAAGACTACATTTCCCGTTGCCAATGTTATAGAGGAACATTTTATTTTACATGTAGAAGATCAACACTCTGAAAGGGAATGAACAACAATTTAAAATTCCAGTGCCTGAGAGGAAAAAAATATATCCAAAGAGATAATTCCTCAGGCGTTCACTGTTTCTTATTCACAAAGAAAAGAATGCATAAGATTGAAAATATATGAGAAAACTGAAAGAAGCAGGAGGTGGAGAGAGCCAGAACAGAATAGCTGTTGTCAAGAAAAGAGCAGATGGTTCTTGGTTGGTAAGAATACCAATCGCATTCCAGTGGTGTGTGACTTAGTAGAACCAAAATAAATGACATATTGGTCCAGAGAGAAAACTGCCACAAGTTTAAGCTAGCCTGAGAAATGAAGAGCTATAGAATGTGTTCAGGGAAACATGACTTTCATTTGCATGTTCCGCTGGGTTTGACTTTGTACCTCACACCTGCAGCCTTCTGCACAATGAACAATGAAATGAATGTCTTTCTAGACCCTACCTCAGCAAGTGTCCAGCAGAAACCAACCTATGTAAATGCCCAAAACACCTCAGTGATGCTTTTCCCCATTTCCCAGGCCACCTTCCTCCTTGCCTTTCTCAGTCCATAAATTGCTATGCCTTTCATCAGGAATCATCTACATTATTATTATTATTATTATTATTATTATAGTGATGCTCTTGCTCAGGCTGGTCTCAAACTCCTGACCTCAAGCGATCCTGCCACCCTGGCCTCCCAGAGCGCTAGGATTACAGGCATGAGCCATGTCATCCCCAGGAATAGTCTTGAGTAAAACCTACAGTTTTATTTTTTTTCCATTAAGGAACCAGTAGAGAAAAGCTCTTATAAAGAAGAATCAACCAGTCTTCCTGGATAAACTTATTAGAAAGAAGGCAGTATCTATGTTTATTTATTCACTCCACAGTTGTTTGACTAGTGTCTATTCATTTTCAGACACTGTGCCAGGTGCTGGGGGTTCAGAGGATGATGTGATCCGGCTTTCAAGTTAGATGGGGAGACAGGACACACAATACGTTGTAGTTACGGAGTTTCACAGATACGAACGCCGATGTGGGATAGCACAAACATAGAAGTTTTAAAACTTTATCATCTAAGGTATGCCGTTTCATGACATGGTGGCAGTGTTTCTTGCAAACAAATGTGTTGCAAATCCAAACTGGGCTCTGGCCACAGTGTTGCCTGCAACCCTCCCCCTGTCTATAATTCTGAGGTTACTTCTGGACAAACTGAAAGTACCCTTTGTTGTATGGGGTGGCTTAAAAGGAGTGTAAGCAATGCTCCTTTACAGTAAAGAGATGTTGTCTCTACCTGAGTGGTTTCCAAGTAGCAAACCCTTGACTCAGCTGTCACAGACTCTTACCAAGTCCCTTTAAAGGTAGTGAGCTCTTTTTTGTTTTTAGCTGTTTTATGGGGGAAAACTCGAATCAAGTAAGAAAAATGCACACAAGTATTTAACATTAAATGTATTCTGATATGTATCATATGTCAGAGGATGTATTATACAAGATGTGCTAGAGAGTCAGTTTTTCCTTTCATTAAACTTACAAGAATCCTGTAAATGGCAACTCTTGAGTGCAGAGGAGAGAGATTGTCTTTCTTTTCCCAAATAGTTTCTCCTTCTGTTAGGCTTTCAGAGTGGAGAATAGAATCTCTCACTCCCGGTACTTCTCCCATGTCCCAAGTGTTGGCTAACGCTTCCCCGGAGCGAGGCCGTGGCAGGAGAGGTGGGAAAGTCTCATTCAGCTTTTCCTCTGGGAACCTTCCTCCTGCTGCCGGGATGGCGGCATGGCAAACAGGGGCATTGTCCTGCCTCTTCACCACCCTTTCATCCTACTCTCCTTGCCTTGCAAAAAGTCACAGAAGGTCACCAAGCGCATAATCCATCATGGCGTTTTGACAGAATACCCTCAGCCCTACCAAGGGTATTCTGTCATTAAGGCCTTTCAGCAGAGACGAGGAGGAACCGGATTATATATGAGCCGAATTACCTCTCCCTTGGCCATGAGGGATAGGAATGTCGAAATGGATTTCCTAAAGGCAGTTGCAGAATCGTCCTGTCTGGACACCTTGAGAAGCAGGAGTGCTTGTCTAATGCCAGCTGAGAGGGAATGGTACAGCTCCCAAATTTTCTTCCAGCTTTAGAATTCTATTAAACTTCTATTAGATAGTGGCCACAAAGTGCTTTTTGGAAGGCATTAGATAAAGAAGTGAAACAAATTGCTGTTCATTTACCTACACTTAGATCATCTTTGGATATATGTCAATTGTTGATGAGAAATAACAAAATTTATGGAAACTGTCTACTGGAGAGAAATTGCTGCCTACCTTGCCACTCCCTGTAAGCTCCCATAACCCAGAAAATCAGTTATCAGAAAGCCTGCTGGGGAAAATAAAGTTAAGGTACAAAAACAAGAAGAAATGATCTTTAAGTCAGTGACCCGATTTTATCCCCTAAACAACCACAACCACACTCAACATATCAATCGACTTAAGTGAAAATGTGAGCTGGGCCCCTAGCCCCATCGATTAATCACACTGAGAGACAAATCAGCCAAGAAACCAATTGAATTAAAAGGCTTCTTTATTTGCTGAACACGATAAATAAAACCTAGGAACAATCCTTTAACATAGACAGCTATGACTCAGTCGTGAATGCTCAGCACAAAATGATCCTGAGAATACAGAGGAATGACAGCTATCATATTATGGTTAACATTATTAGTTGCTATTATTACCACATTTTATTAAAAGCTCATAAAAAAATAGATGTGCCACAGTAAAACTTATCTCAAGAACTTAAAATATAGAGAAACAGGAAAAATTCAGACTTCCATGACCAGGCTTGAATTAATGTTTAATACATTCTTCTAACTTAATTTTATTTTTTGCCTATGACGATAACTAAAAGACTAAAAGGGTAGTTACATTTTCAGAAAAGGAAGATAAAGAAATCAGGATACAACAGCAAAATAAATAGCATTCTAGTTGATAATTATCTATCACACAATACAATAACTTTTAATTAATTTGGTCACAATTTAATTAAAAGCCAAGTTTTATTTGATCAGATCTCCAGGAAGCTAGTAATTTGCATTTACTTTGTGCTTAGAATGCATACTTTGTTCACCTCCTGTTGTTATTACCAGGTAATTCAATAATGATTGCTTGCAACTAGGCTAGCCTAGATATCAGTCACAAAATTTATCACCTCATTGTAAAATGACCTCTGCTTGAATCTCCTTTGGTTTCTTTAACTTGTTTTATTCATGAGGCACTCTCGTTCCAGGAGGCAAAATACAGTTATCAGAGGCAAAGGTCAGCACCTGTGTTTAGATAGTCTCGTAAGTTAGTTCCTCTGCGATGGGTTATTACATTGCATTATACGCTATGGACTGATGTACGGGAAAAGCAAACGAACAAGGCACTGACCTTTCCCTTAAGGAGTCTGCTATCCTCTTTAGGGAGGAATGCTCACGTCTCATCCTCTCGTGAGGACCTCTACTCCCTACCGCAGATCTCCCTGGCACCCTTCAATCTGATCGATCCTCCCACGACAACTTTGACTCTCACCCTCCAAATTCCTCAACCTCCAGAACCCACACAGTGTGGTCCCAATTACATAAACCTCTTCTCTGGCCTCACCCTCAGTACCCCAGAAGGAAGCTGGCTCCAGCCATTGTCCCCACCCGAACCATCACCTCCCCCGCCTCTGTTTAGTCATATTCCACCTGTACTTCAAGTTCCAGTTCTCTTCCTCCACAGACTTGCCAGAATGGCCCAAGACTCAGCTCTCTCTCCCTTTCCCATTCACAATACTTTCTGTTTTGGCGAAGATTTCATTTAGCAATCAATCTTACAAATTAAATTATTTGCTTCCTATGCAGAGGCCAAGACTTACACCTCCTTGGTATGCCCAGGCTCTACTCCAGTGTTACTTTTCCCTACCCAGTGGTCCTCAACAAATGTTAGTAAATCATGATGAACAATGGTAAAAGTAGGCCAGGCGCAGTGGCTCATGCCTGTAATCCTAGCACTTTGGAAGGCTGAGGCAGGAGGATCGCTTGAGCCCAGAGTTCGAGGTTGCAGTGAGCTATGATGGTGTCACTGCCCTCCAGCCTGAGCAACAGCTCATCTCTGAGAAAAAAAAAAAAAAAAATAGTAAAGAATTGATGATGTAATACCTTAAGACATTCCTAAGATGTTGACATGTACCATGACATTTTAAATTTACTTATGGCTGGGTATGGTAGTTTATACCTATAATCCCAGCACTTTGAGAGGCCAGGTGGGATTGCTTGATCTCAGGAATTGGAGACTAGCCTGGACAACATAATGCAACCCTGCCTCTACAAAAAATAAAAAATAAAAAAATTGGCCAGGCATGGTGGCACTCTCCTATAATCCCAGCTACTCAGGAGGCTGAGGCAGGAGGATCACTTGAGCCTAGGAGTTCAAGGCTACCATGAGCTATGATCATGCCACTGCACTCCAGCTTGGGAGACAAAAGCGAGACCCTGTCTCAAAAAAAAAAAAATTACTTATTTCTTGCCTCTTCCAGCTAAAGTATATTTTCCCTGAGAATCTAGATCATGTTGTTTTTTGTTTTATTCCAAATGTTTAGTACAGTACTGTATACATCATAGAGATTTATTAAATAGTCGCTGGTTTAATTTAATTAATTTGGTAGAGCTGACACAAATATCTGCAAAACCAAATACAAATATCTGTGCCACTTCTGAAGACAATAAGTTAATTACTATTCTTCAATAATGTTAGTAGACTGTCCTTGTACTGACATTTCACTTCTCAGTCTAATGGATTATTTATTTAATTAATAGCTACTTGCCCATTAGGATCCATTAGCATATCAAATTGATTTTTCTCAGCCTTGCCAAAAAAAAATAAATAAATCGTACATGTGTTACTCTATGACTCTTAATTGTATTACTTTAACATCTCTTTGATGATCCAGAAGTCCCTAATTAAGATAACAAATTAAATATACAAAACATTAGCTTTATAACTTCTTTGTGAAAGCAAACGTTATATATGAATTGGCTGATGTTTTAAAATCTTTTCTGAAGTAAATCAAGGTAAAGTAAATCAATTTAAGTCTATAGGCCCTTTTTCTTGCATAGATAACAAATACATACATGCACGAAGATACGCTTAGGCTAATTCTAGTTGTGTATCCATGAGTTACTGTGATTTAGTTTCAGGTTGTTTACTTGTTTCTTAGAGTTCTTGTCGGTTGTTGCTCTAGCATATCAGAAGAAAAGGGCTTTGGGTAGTATGTCCTTCTTAGCTATAATAAAGTTCTGTGTGGGAATCATCTTGGCTTCTACTCCCTACAAACTGTTCATTCTCCACTGAGATGGGAACCTGCTAAGAAAAGAGAAAGCTAAACAGCATCAGGCAAAATAAATCAATGTTCAGGTCTACCTAGGAAGCAAATGAAGTAAGCCATTGCCTTGAATTTGGGCAGACTGAGCTTACAATGGCTTCGAGGAGACACGTGGAAAGATCTGATGCCGTTTGCCCTGTTCCTTGGAGTCATATGCTGAAAGATGTCACTTTATCCTGAAACAAACAAAACAGGTAAACATAAACAACCGTAGACCATCGTCTTGTTTTCATATGACACTTAAATACAGTCCCCGGCCAAGTCCCTTCGCCTCTGTTTCACTTAGGACTAGATCATTTAATGAAATTATTGAATTATTAAAGAAGCACTTCTCACCAGCCCATCCGTCACTGTTTAGGGATTTATGTTTCACAAACAAAATCAATAGTCTCGTGAGGACATTGCTGCTTATATTGCAGAGCAGCACCATCTGTCAACACTGAAACTTGGGAAATTTTTTAAATGACTAGCTATGGACACATTCTTATACGCAGAGACCTTTAAAATTTTTTCCTATGAGTGCCTTTAAACTATACCAAATTTGACATGTTTAATAGTCCAAAGAAAGGGCATAAATAATGAAACTCATTGTAACATTCTGAACAGTCAAGGCCAGAAAGGATGCATAGTATTCTTACCAACTGGGCCAGCCAAATGCAGGAAACATCCAGTGCAGAAAAACTACAGGATCTCATTCTGCAAAAGGCCACCCCAACCCCTCCACCCACACCCACACCCACACCCATGCACACATGTGTGTGTGCATGCTCTGTGTGCAGAATCAAGACTATAAATCAAAGGTCCAAGAGAACATAATCACATTACCTGTCACCAGTTTTTTTTTTTTCTTACTTGAAAGCCAAAAACCATGAGGGGATGTGTACATTCATTCCCTAACTAGGGCAGAGAAGGTGACTCAGGAGACAGAATTTTTGCTGAAGAAGTGATGTGCAAGGTGGAAGCCAATTCTGATTGTAGAATTAATTTTAAATGCATAAAAAAGAAGACATAACTGAAGCAGGAGCTCAGAAAGAAAGGATTAGAAATTCACCAACAATGCTTAAACTCCTTGACAATCAAAATCCTAAAGCAAATGGCAAGCTGCACAGACAAAGCACTTAGAGTTGCTCTCTGCCAAGGGATGGAGCTTCCACCCTTCTGATCAGGGCGCTGCACAAAAGGCTCCTCATCGGTCTAAACCCCAATACACTGTGCTCGCTGGAAGGAGGGGGACACTGGCTTCACTTTGATTCAGATTTACTATGGCTGGACACACAATTGCTTCATTACTTCTGGACTTGAGGGAGATTCAGGATGAAACCTAGGTGTTAAAAGCCATTTGATGCTGAACTTTCAGCCACACCTCCTGAGGGGTCAACCAAGATGCAAAGTGGAGAAAGAAGTCATTCTCCCATGGACAGAAGGCTGCTGAACCAGTGTCCCTTCTGACTTACCAATCAATAGCACATTATAGGGACAGGCAGAGAGAGGACATAGGTTCAAGCAGGAAGTGTTAGGCCATTCATTTATTTATTTAGGTTATTGGTATTAGCTCCTCCAGACAAGTTTATTAGAGAAAGCAAGGTGTGCTTGGTTTTTATAGTTCATAGTTGTAATGAAATTCTGTGTTTGAATCACGCTGGTCTCTCCCTACTTATAGTTTAAAAGAGAACCGCAGTGTCCTTAGGGCAGAGATTACATTGTACTATTAATAGATATTGTTTATTACGATTTAGATTTCTTATTCATTAGGATCATTGGTAGGAAATACCATCCTCACTTTTATAGGGCAACCTGATGCCGTAGGTAGAGCACAGGGATACAGGTTCCTATATGAGCTCACTCATGCACGGGCTCTGGGCTGTGGTCACATTTGAATTTGAATTTTGGCTCTTTCCTCTCTTAGCTGCATGACTCTGGGCGATTACCCATCTCCGAGCTGGCATTCCCTCCTCCATAAAATGAGGATGACAAGTTTTTATGATGACTGAATGCTAATACGTATTACCCCAGACTGGATGGCTTAAACAACAGAAATTTATTCTCTCATAGTTTTGGAGGCTGAGGTCCAAGATCAAGGTGCCAGCATGACTGCATTCCTCTGAGACCTCTCGGGTTGGCTTGCAGACGGACACCTCTTGCCGCGTTGTCACATGGTTGTCTCTTTTGCACTTATGTCCCTGATGTCTCTTCCTCTTCATATAAGGACAACAGTTGTATTGGACTAGGGCCCCACCCTAATGGCCTCACTTTAACGTAATCACTTCTTTAAAGACCTTGTCGCCAATTACGGTTACATTCTGGGGGTTAGGATTGCAACATATGAATTTTGGGAGGACACAAGTTAGTCCCTAACACAATGTTAATAAGATACTTAATAAATGAGATTCCTTCTTTTTTCCCCTAATTTGTAAAATTAAGGGTTGGCCTAGATCAGCAGATTTCAAAGTATAGCCACAGACCTCTGAGAGTCAAAGAGATCCTTTTGGAGTATTTGTGAGATCAAAACTATTTTCACAATAATACAAAGACATTATTTGTATTTTTTCCTGTGTTCACTTTTGCATTAATGGTGTTAAAATAATGGTGGGTAAAACCACAGGCTCCTTGGCATGAATCAAGGCAGTGGCACCAAACTTTACTTGTAATCATTGTATTTTTCGATACCATATACTTGCAGTGTAAATACATATATATATATATATTTTATATATAGCCAATTTTACTTAAGAATATTCTTAATGAAGCAGAGTTATTAATTTTATTAAATTTCAACCATTGAATAAATGTATGTTTAGTATTTTGTGTGAAAATGGCATGGACACATTACAGGCTTCTGCTGCATACCAAAGTACTATGGTTGTCTCAAGGAAAAGCGCTTGTGTGGTTGAGGTGCAAGCTGACCTAGCCACCTTTCCCATGGAACACCAGTTTACTGGTAAGACTTACAGACCTACAAACTTTGATTTGAGGAAGTTTGACTTGCAGACAAACTATGATTATTGAGACTTTGTTATTTAATAATATTTTCTTGAAAATGGACTAAGTTGATCTCTCAATCCAAGGAAAAAAACTATTTTTCAGTATTTGTCATCAATAATAAAATTGGAGCTTTCAGGCAAAAACTGAAATTTTGGAAAACTTGTATCTGCTACCATGAGCTAAACAGATTTCTAATGCTTAAATACTTTCCTGATGTGACCAGAGGTGATATTTAAAAATATGATTTGTTTTGCCACAAGTAGGAATATCTATATAACTCAGTGAAACAGTGTTTTCCAAAAGACCAATGCACGCTTTTACAAAACCACGCCTGGGTAAAAGATCCATCCAAAGTGGAAGGTAGACAAATAGACTTTAAAGTAAAAGTTCATTGATTTGATTTTATATTCTATATCTTGTTGAGCTTTGTTGCAGTATCAAAGAAGGATACCTGCAATAGGATTATTAAAATACACATCTCTTTTTCTAACTAGATATCTGTGTAAAGCCAAATAGTCTTCAAATACTTCAACAAAAACAACGTATCGCAACATACTGAATGCGGACACAGGTATGAGAACCCCTCTCTTCCATTAAGCAAGACATTAATTTACAAAAGTATAAAACAATGCTACTATTCTCAATGTACTTTTTCTTGCTTTGCAAAATACAGTTACTTTTAATAACAACTATGATATATATGTTACCACATGATGGGTTTATCATTATTCTTTTTAAATGAATGAATATATATTTTAAACACTTCTCAGTTTTAAATTCCAATACAGCAAATATTTATAGGTGATATAAGTGTCTTTGGCATTCTCAATAATTTTAAGAATGTAAATGGTTCCTGAGTCTCCTCTCGCCCCTCTAAAAAATATTGATAACTGCTAGTTTAGATCAATGTCTCCAAAGGCACAATATACACACTGCTGGTCATATATGAGATGGCTCTTATAGGGGCACAGATACACTTTTTAAAAAATTTATAATTATAAATTTATTTTAATTGATTATGGCAAAAGATACTGGTTTTATATTTTTCATAATTTTATAAGTTTTTCTTTTTCATACATTTATTTATATTAAAAATCAGTTTAATGGATACACACAGATATAGTAAAAATGGTGACAGTTGTATGTCAATGACTAACATGTGAGAAGCCCTGGGCCCCAGAATATATTTTCAGAAGCATATTTCGCCACTATACAATTCATCCATGTAAGAAAAACTATTCGTACCCCCTAAATCTATTGAAATAAAATAAATTATTTTTTTAAAAGTATGTATTGCATTGGCTTTTTTTTCTACCTTGGATCTTCTCACTCAATATTTTTACATTATTAACAATTATAATGAAGAAATAGAATTTACTTAGATAAATTATTATCCTGCTCACTCAGACCACAAAGTTCTACTTGAAGCTTGGATGATTAGCTCAGTTTGGCTATCTACAGTAACAATTTGAAGTCTCAGTTTCTTTCTGGGTTTTGCAGACACAGTTCTAGTTACACAACAGGTAATATTACTTGGTGAAATAGAAGACACTACTCATCGGTTTAATCTCATCTTCTACCTGTAAGGTATATCAAGCTCTCAGCTTCATTTAAACCTAGAAGCAACCTAAACTCATGCCATATGGACATTGACTAATACCTCCACTCACCTTCTAATGCCGTGAAAAGTGGCTTTGGAGCCAGTCTTGAGAAACAGGGTGGTCCCAGGGATAGAATGCTGAAGCCAGCATCTGGAGACCTGGGTTCTTCCCCTGAAATTGACCCAACTTTGTACTGAGGGCTGGGCAAATCTCTCAATCTTGCCAGACCTGGCTTTCCTTATTTGCAAAACAAGGAAGTTGAACTAAATAATCTTCCAGTTCAAACAGCCTGACTCAAAAAGAATTAGAAATAGCTTCTCAGGGAGCCATTTCTCTAAGAGACTCCAAAAAGAAGGGAGCATCCAGCCACTCAAGAGGCACCACTCAGGCTACTGAATGCCAGGCTCTGCCTTTATGGACATGGACTCCGTTTCCATTTAAAAATGTGTTATTTTCTTATGTGAATATGTGGAAGTAACATTCATCGGGGATCAGGCAGGTAAATTCATACCTAAAGCATGCAGTGCCCACTGTCTGGGGGATGGGCACACTTGTAGCTTTGACACGAGCAGTGCAAAGGCAATTTATGTGGCCAAAGCATTTGTACCCCTGTAACATTCTGAATTAAAAATAAATAAATAAATAAATAGGATGTAAATGCTTAACATAATATCTGGCACATAGTAAACTCCCAATAAAAGTTATTATATTATATTTTGCTAATGCTGAATTGAATGCCAAGAAATAATAAAAGCATGTTCCTACCCTCAAAAAAAATAAAATAAAATAAAATGTGTTATTTTATCTTAATCTGTTACTCTGCAATGGCACTGAAGCTTAATATAATTAAAAGAAGATGGGTGGGCACATCGGATGGATGACCAGGCATGGCTGCCTGAGCCCCCGGAACTGTGAATTCTAATCTTGGTTCTGCCACTGCCTCGGGACACATCGTGTACCCTTTTTAAAATCTAAACGGTTTCCGGACAACATCATTAGCCTATCTCACAGGACTTTTGTGAGAAATAATTTGTAAAAATAGCAGTGTAAAAGAGTTTGCAAAATGAAGTGCTAAACTAAAACTTAGGCAACATGCTGAGTATTCCTACCCTGTCCGGCTAACTAATAAATATAAATTTGCTATTACTTGAAAAGTCCTTAACAATATAACTACTTAATCAATACCACACCAGCAGCCTGACAAATTAGGATGAAGCCACAGGCCTGAGAACTGAAAGAAATTAAATTGGTGCTTAACACAAATTAGACTGTGAACAAGATGATTTCTGGAAATTTAAAATCTAACCCACAAAACTAGAGACATATTATACACCTCCAGGGGTAGGTGCATGTAACGGTCAGGTCCACATTGTTACACATATTACTCTTATTATGAGTAAGTGTGAGAAGACTAACAAAAATGTTTTGGAAAGCCCATAAATTTTTTAAATCTATCTCAAAATTGACATGTAAACTATGCTTTTATATGGACATGAAAAGATACTTTACAAACAAAAACAGTTGCTAATATTACTCTAAATAAATTCACCTTTTAAAATAGTTTCATGTAGACCAGGCAATTTAAGAATTGAGAACTGGAGAGAAAGAAATAGAGAGAAGAGCTTATTTTGATGCTCACGTCTCTTTCTTGTAAGTCCTATGCAAGGCAATTTAGCAGGAGAATTGCAAAACTGAGGCTGATAAAGTGGTACGTGGGTGCGTGTCCACACATACCCACACAGAGGTCAGGAAACAGTTGGAATGTTGTATTTCACTAGGCCTCTCCTAAGAGTTGTGGTTGGTCATTCCACTGGTGGCTGGTGGGTCTGTTTTGGTGATGTTTTGGTGATGAATGCTATCCACGGTTGTCTTTAGAGCAGCCTTCTTATAGGAAGCACTTCAATTCTGGCATAATGAAAAGTCTGAATAAATGAATGCTAAGAGTTTTTGTCACCTCTGTGTTCCTGGGGACTCCCTTTCTGCCAGCCTAACACCTCTTGCAAACCTAGCAACAGTCTGTCCTCCTAGGGCCAGCAGAAGTTTTCCTTGATTGCTCTGCATTCCTTTGCTGGATACAAAGGTGTAGTCATGGTCAGATTCCCTTGCCTCATTTCCATGAAGTTAAACTAAATGACAATCCGGCACGCCATCTTGCCTCTCAGTCAGCAGGAAATGGCAGCTCCACTGAGACAATCTGAAGGGAAAAGAAACTTTTTTGCTAGAATTAGCCAACCCAGATATTTCTTATTCCACAGGTAGCTGATAAAGTATTAATGATGGCAGAGATTTAAAAAGCCTCAAAACAAAGAGCCTGTTCCAAGCTTTCCCTTCCTGGTTTGCCCTTCAGGTCACTTTGTATCTACAGGTAAATGTAACTCAGGAAACAAATTCCAAAATGAGTTATCCCAAAGTGTGGGACACATGAGTTCAGGCTCAATGACACAAAGAGAGTGGATTTCCTCTTTTCCATTATTTCACTGCAAGGAGCTGAAAAACAGCAATTCTTTGCAACTTGCGATGCCACAATAAAAGAAAAGAAAACTCAGAGGGAGAAGAAGGAGAAAAGAGAGAAAGGAAAATTAAACTTCTCTGATAATCAGGCAGAAATAACTCAGACAATGATACACATGCCAGGTGTACTCATAAAGCTCTCTGTGGAAATCTTCATTCCTTTATGGCTGTTAAACAAGGATCATTTTAACAGCTGTTGCTCTGACATTACTTGTTGGCATCTAAAAATATGTCAGAAGCTGTAATACAGACCAGAGATGAAACTTCCATAATTTCCAAATATTTTCCCTTCTCTTTTGAAACCTAGTAACCAATAAATGAGCACTTAATTCCTTGAGCAATAAAATTAAACAAAGTAGGATTAATGTCCAGTTCATTAAAATGCATTAAATGATATGCGATTCGAACTTGTCAGAATTAGGGAAAATAACGTACTTACATACAATATTTGAAAGAAACACTGCAGGCACATTTAGTGAGCTTTGCCGGAGGGGTAGGGAAAATGAATAGGTCTCGAGGGAATTTTTGTTTCTCTTTAGTTATGTGGTCTCTAAAACAGCACCCTGATCAAACCACCCTTCTCCCATTTAAAAAAAAAAAGTGTCGGAACCAAAGGAAGAATTCCTGAAAGTTAGGAAAGTGAATGTTTATTTCTGCTATTGTTTTCATACTAAATAGGAACATGAAAGAAATCTTTCACTCAGCAGCTGCATCTAATTTAATATGGAGCTCCCCAAAGAGGAGTGAACAGGATGTGATGAGGAGCAGTTAAACATGGATGCTAATATTTTGTGAGGCATCTGGTACTGTTCTACCACCTAGAATTCTAAGAATCAAATTAGCAGATTCGATTCTGCCAAAGTTATCAAATTATTTGTCAAAAAGACTTTGCAAAGCAGGCTCCTCCTCTCCAACATCTGTTCTACCCACCCAGTGAGGATCAAAGATGACCGTCTATTTCTTGGATTTGTTGAGATGGTATATTTTACCAGTTGCTAGCCCGGTTGAATGCTGCACCTTTTATCATAAAAGTGTTCCCTTTTTGAGTCAGTTAACTCTGATAAATTAGTGCACCTTTAGGTCTATACAGAGGTGATTCAAATATTTGATATGAATTTTAAAATACTAAATGCAAATATGTTAAAAGTGTTTCAGCCCTTATGTCATGATTTTAAGTGAATATAAACAAGAACCCCACCAGCAAAAAAAAAAAAAAATAAAAGCAGTACTTTTCTGGGAGGAAGGCCATGAGAGGAGATGTAGTAAAGGTTACTCTTACTATGTTATCCTCAGAGCCTTTTAAACTACTTGAGAAGTATTATTTAATCCTAGAAAATTTTGTAATCTTATCAAGTCTGACTGCCCATCCTGCTGCATTATTAGAATCAGATAACAGACACTGGGCGAAATCTGTTAGGCAAAAAAGCTGAAATGAAAAAATTGCCAGCGATTTTACTTATCAATGTCTCCCAAAAGGTAAGGAATGAATGAGTATTTATTTGTCTGGGATATGTGCACTTTGGTTTTTTCACATAGGAGTTTCTCTTCCCTCCAACCAAAATGAAAGCTGGAGTTTCCAGAGTGTATCAACCATACTGGATTCAAAGACAACTTACTGGAACCTGACCAGTGAGGATATGGCGTGTGTAGCTCAAATTTATGACGGTGCATCTGTTGTGAGTGGTGTCTTGAATGGAGGCCAGGCCCTCTTCCGTCAGCCGCATCCATATGCTATGCATGTGTTCACTGTACGCACACTTTTCAAATTTAGCTCTTGTGGGTACATGTTCTACACTTTTCCCCTGTACATGATTTTTAAAAATATGCTTCAGAAAATATACACAATCTTTTCGATGTCTTTGCTGACTCACTGGGGGTTCTTTTGAATGTTTTCCTTTCAAAAGCCTTAAGTTAAGTAGTCAAAAGTGTATGACAGAAGCTACCCTTAGTCTACTGAGATTAAAACCTACTGCTTACTCTAAAATAGCTGTTGTGTTATGGCCTGTCAGAAAACTTCTTTTTTTCTGTCCAGAAGCAAACTAACACTCTTTTTAATGGACTAAAAAATGATAAGACAGGAAAACAATCATCCTGGCCAGTGTGGGGCCAGTTTATGCATTAGTCTTCCAAATATGTTGCATTTTAAAGTTTAACGAAAGAACAACACAGGTTTCAGTACGACAGCTATCAGTGTGACTGCCTAGGAAGTGTCTCCCTTAAGTGGGTGATTTAGGAGGCAGAGATTCAGGCATTTCTTGTTCAAAAATTCAAGCGACTATGTTATCCATTAGATTAATTTCCATTGCTCCTTTTTCCAATAGCTGAGTAGTGAATCAAAGTCATCACCTGTGTCAGGCATTCTTGGAACAAGATTGAGAAATCCAGTCTCCACTGGTTGGCTGCAGCTTTCCTGGAGGCTTGTACCTTCATCCAACTGACGTTTAGTGATTACATTTTATCATCTCCTGTGCACCTCGGAGAACAATAAGGCATTAATATTGTGGATGTTTATAAGTATGTGCCTATTTAGCATTTAAATGCACACTTTCAAAATTTGTGTTTCCCTTGATCCTGAAATCAAAGTTCTATTTTTCTTCTCCTATAGACAGATAAGATAGACACCTATGCTTTCATCTTATTGTTTTTAAATCCTGGAGGGCCAGGACTATGCTTTCTTTCATTTTGATTCTTCTCTTTCTTCTCTTTTTATCTTCATAGCATCTATAGTCCTATGCACAGAGAAAGCATTCTTAATTGGCTGTGTTTCCCTCTTCTCTAATTACCAAGCTTAAGATTTGGGAAACAATAGCTTCCGAAGCAGTTTTCCTCCAATCTCTTAAATCATTTGAAAAATGTACCCAATAATGTGAAATACAGAATTTACATTTCCAATATATATTTGGATTCTTCTCTCCTCTAAGGCACCCTTTAGAAGACAAATTGCATCAAACTCTTCAAAGGAATTAGTGTTATTGGAAATGTTCACACTTTTAGAGAGGTTGACAGCAAAATAATTGGATGACAGTAACATAATTGATTAATTCAGTAAATTTAGTGTGTAAAATAAACCAGTTTGGAATATCATTTGGAACACAACATCTAAATATTTCATGTTCAGCCAATTATCCAGGCATGAATTAAAGGAGAAAAAAAATAATCCCCAAGAAATGTCTTTGTAGAGTGTATTTCTAGATGTCTTCCTTGAGGAAAAGTAACCCTCTATTCAATCTGTTTGATATCTTTAGAGTGACTGTACTTGATCAAATGAGAAAGAAAAAAAACCATTAAGGGATTTTACCCAAGGCTAGGTATCACTGAGAACTAACCGGAGTTCAACATAACATTCGCTTTATGAGTCTTTCTTGCGGCTACTATATAAATTCAATCATTTTCAAAGAAACATTCAGAGTTACAAGAAACGTTACATACCTGACAAATAGTGAGTTCCTGTAGGGTTTAGAGATTCCTCCCATACTCTTCCGACCTCATACACAAATCCACGGTGCGCACGGTAATTAACAGCCCTATCCACCTCCTCTGGTCTTGAAAGCAGCAGCAGTGCTGCGTATGCCCTTTCCCAGAGGGTTAGAGACCAAGTTACATTTCACTTGAAAAACCTTATCATTCAGCTAAAAGGGAGTCATTGCATTTGTTCAAACATTTGGTCTTATTCCTCATCTGGTTAACAATTACCCTTTCTTCACCTCTTAAAGGAGGAACATTATTACTTCATGCATGCCTTGTCCTTGCGATTGCTCCATCTCCAACCCCATCCAGTTGCTGAGTCCTGCCTCTTCTCACTCTTAAATTTTTCTTATCCACCCTCTTGTCTCCAGGCCCACTGCCACTGGCTGATTTCAGACCCTCCTCACTCTAGATTACCACAATACCTCCCTCCAGGCTTCTCTCCTTTGTCCTCCACACTCTGCCAAAAGGATATTTTAAACCTTCAATTTGGAAATAATTTTAGACTTACAGAAGTTGCAAAATCAGTACAGAGTTCCTATGAACAATTCATCCAGCTTTCCCTAATGTCGATCTCTTACATGACCACAGTGCAATTAATTACTGAAGAATTTTTCAATTAATATTATTTTTTATTGAAAAATCATGTATTTGATATAATGACTTGTTTTCCTTTGGGTAGATAACCAGTAGTGGGATTGCTGGATCAAACGGTAGGTCTACTTGTAGTTCTTTCAGGAATCTCCATACTGTTTTCCATAGAAGTTATACTAATTTACATTCCCACTCACTGTATAAGTATTCCATTTTCACTGCATCTGTGCCAACATCTATTGTTTTTTGACTTTTTTTTTTAGTGCTGAGCTACATTTTTTAAAAATTTTTTTTATTTTTAAATTTCAGAATATTATGGGGCTACAAACATTTTGGTTACATATATTGCCTTTTTAATAATAGCTACTGACTGGAGTAAAGTGGTATCTCATTGTGGGTTTGATTTGCATTTCTCTGATGATTAGTGAGGTTGAGTATTTTATCATATGTTTGTTGGCCATTTGTATATCTTCTTTTGAAAAATATCTGTTTACCCATTTTTAATGGGGTTATTTGTTTTTTCTTACTGAGTTGTTTGAGTGCCTTATAGATACTGGATATTAGTCTTTCATTGGATGCATAGTTTGTGAATATTTTCTCCCATTCTATAGATTGCCTGTTTACTCTGTTGATTATTTTCTTTAGCTGTGCAAAAGCCTTTTTTTTCCTCTTTTTTTTTTTTTATTTCAGCATATTATGGGGGTATAGATGTTTAGGTTACGTATGTTGCCCTTGCTCCCCCTCCCCCCACCAAGTCTGAGTTTCAAGTGTGTCCATCCCTTGGATGGTGCACATCACACTCTTTGTGTATGTATATACCCGTCCCCTCCTCCCCCTCCCCCCTGTCCGACATCCAATAGATGTTATTCTTATATGTGCACTTATGTGTTGATCAGTTAATACCA